>CM077158.1:89286203-89451885 GCA_039583875.1 Platanthera guangdongensis
AACTCCTTTGTTGTCGACACATCTTATCTATTGAGACTCTGGCTGAGTGTCGACACATCTCCTTTTGTGCGACACTTGTACTTAAATATTCTTGAACTTTGCTAAGTGTCCAGGTCGACAGCTCCTTGTGTCACCCTTTCTTCAAGTGTTGAGTCTTCTGCTATGTGTCGACACATTCTTCATTGTGCAACCTTCGTCATGTGTTGTGAGTCTTCTGCTGCGTGTCGACCACATTCTCATTGTGTCGCACACTCTTCAAGTGTTGAGTCTTCTGCTGAGTGTCGACACATTCTTTATTATGTCGACACTTACATATAACTCATGCTCGACTTTTGCTGAGTGTCGACACAGCCTCCAAGTGTCGACACTTTCTGATGTAGACACAGTTCCTCTGGGTGTCGACACACTGCTAAGTGTCGACACTGCTTCACTGCACTTTTCTTCATTGAGTGTCGACACGCTCCTTTTGTCGACACTTTCTGTCTGATGTCGACTCTGCATCCTAGTGTCGACACAATGACTCCAAGTGTCTACACTACTTGCCTGGGTGTCGACACCAATCTTCTTAAGTGTCGACACTTTTCCCTCTGGGTGTCGACACATGGACTTAGAAACTTTTTCATCTTCCCTGCAAATACTTAACCTGCACAAGGTAACTCAAAATACATCAAATACATTTATGTATATCATTGAGTAGGTTGAGGCTTCTTCAATCAGGTACATTAGAACCATGTACCCAACATCTCTCAATATTTGGAGAAGTCATAACCCTTAGTCATGATATACACCATTCATAATAAAATTTACAAAATGATGTAAAACAGATTATATAACAGGGCAACATAAACATGTAGTAATCAAAACATGTAAACACAGATATCATCTCAACCATTAAGACCATAGATTTATAACACATCTCATTGTTCTAACACTTTGTCATATTCATCATTAAATTTACAGTGTTTTAAAATCAACATATTAACAACTGTAAACTTAAGATAAGCTATCTATTCTGATCAGCCTCCTTAATCACATTCCTTTTCCTGATTGTACTTTGGCTTGAACAGGGCTTCAACAACTTCAGTATCAGCAGGCTTCTTGCCTTTCAATCCTTTTTCTTTTGCTCTTCAGCTTTAATCTTTTGCCTCTCAAATAATGATATGCTTGGGAAAGTACTTACTAGGCTCCTGAGCAGTAGGAGGTAGCTTTCCCATCTCGGCCTTTCTTCTATTTGGACTATGGCTTCTTGCCTTGTCTCATGCTTTCTCCATTCCAATTCAGAAAACCCTTTATTTCTGTCTTGAATATTATCTTTTGCAGCTTTCGATGCAGTTAAGATAATGTTTCTTGAAGTGGGACTCCACTGCTCAAAGTCTGCTCTTTGTTCAGCTTGCTCTCTGAACCTCTTCTTAGACAATCTGGCTTCTTGCTCTTTCAATAAAGCTTCTTGCATAGCCTCAGATACTGGCTGAACAACCTTCTCTATGATGACATTGCCCTTTCCCCCAGGTGGGCTATACATGGACTGTATGTGAGCTTGAACCATATCAAAATCTAGAGGAGGGTAGATGACTTGAGCCACTTCAGGTTGCTCCCCTCCTAGATAAGCAGGATGTATCCCAGATTCTGCTACATTGTCATCATCACATAAAGGATGATATCCAAGAGTAGCTCTGATAGAATTAGAAATCCACTTAGCATGATTAGAGCTGGCTTTGATTAACACCCTCTCCCCCTTTATGACTTCTCTTTCTATGTGATCTCTGACATCATCTTTCTGAAATCTCACTTGGTTATCCAAATAGTTGACTCCATCTTTAAAGAAAGGTTTCAACCTTTGGAGTTTGTCAGTTATCAACTTCTGAGAGTCTTGAATTGCAGTTCTAACATCAGATAAACTCTTTTGCAAGGCTTTATCAAACTCTGCCTTAGCAGTAGCATTAGAAGTAGCCAGTCCAGTAGCTATGTTCTTCATCTCAGTGACAATTGCATTGTGTGAAGCAGTCAAATTGTCATTCATTCTGATCTGGTTCTCAAGAACATACCATTGCTTCAGTGCATGTCATCTGCTTGAGCTTTTATTTTCTCTTGATGAGTTGCTAAGTACACTACTGCATTCCTCCTTGTGGAAGCAGTCAGTCATTTTCCTTTTTATTAAGATTCATTTCAATCTTATAGACTTTATATCTTGGGCTAGATCAAACTATAGAGATTTTTTTGCCCTTCATCCACATACTTCTCAATTGCTTGCCTGTGCTCATCAAGCTTTATCTGCATAGCAACCATAAGAGCACTGTAATCTACAGTTGGAGTTGGCTGTAGTGCAGGCTGTGGTGCTATAGTTTGCAATGCCTTCTTATAAGTTTGGCTTCTTATTTTGAATACTTGGAATTTTCTTTTCTTAGCTCTTGCAGCTTCCTCATCTTCTGAAGCTAATATGCTGGCTATATCTACCCTCTCCCTTGGTAGCTCATCAACTTCCTTAGGCTTCTCAGATTCTTGCCTTGCAGGTTCTTCATCATATTACTTACTCCCCCTCAATTTGGGATTTCTCCCCCTCAGCAGCAGCACTTTCCTTCTCAGGTCTGCTTGATCCAGATTTAGGAAGAGATCTTCCATAATAAATTCTTGTGGAGAATGGGCAGGAGAAATTCTTGGCTCATCTACTACTGGATCAGATTCTACTTGAAGTGTAACAGATGTGTCCTTCAAGATAACATCTGGGGGTTGGCTATCAATCTGAGTTTGCTGATTAACATTATTTAAGGAATCAGACAAAACATTATCCTCTATAAGGAAATCTAAAGCATTAAGCTCAGTGATTACCTCAAGGATGATGTGGGTTGCTTGCTCACTTTCTAGTGTAGTTGGCTCTTCCCCACTAGAGGCTCCCCCTGGACTGAATCCTGGTGGAAGGGGCTAGCTGGTGGTAGCTCCCCCTGCCTCTCTGCAGTATCTTGTTGAGCTGGAGACTTCCCAGCATTTTCTTCTACATCTTCTTCTGGAGTAAAGACAACTTGCTCTCCACTACCAGAGCTGCTAGATGAAACCTGAGCCACTGGGGCAGTTTTCTTCTTCTTCTTTTGGGGTGTTACTTTCTTAGGAGTTATTTTCTCAGGGGTTGGCATCTCCTTAGACAAAACTCTGTCCCATCTAGAGAATATCCTCAAGTCCATCTTCCTCATATGATTGATTTTACTGCCAGCATCTTGACTCATAACTTTTGGTATACTACCAGCCAAGTATAGACTTAAGATCCTACCCAAATTGGGCTTCTTCATACTCTTCTTGATCTTTTTAAAGACTACTACAGACCAATCAGTTTTTAGGATGAAGATTATCCTGGTCATGAAATTGAACATATGGGCAAATACCCTATCATGCCCTCTAGGCTTACTTAAGTTCACTTTGCCAACAATTTCTGATAGAAATTTACCCTGGCTGTTCATCCCCTTCCTATTGAATACATATCCAATTTTCAGTTTGGAATCTAGACCACACCATGTCAATGCTTCTCTGGTCTTAGAAGCAGTTACTTCATCCTCTTCTTTTGTCCTTGGCAGGTTAGAACCTTTCTCAACTTTTTGGAGAGACCTTCACTTTTTCTCCATTACCCTGGACTTGATCTTGAATCCAGATTGTCTACTTTAGCTCCATTCAGGAATTCCAGTACTTCTTTCTTCCAGATCTTAGTCGGCTCAGAAACAAGAAATTCTATCCCCGAGTCTGCAACTAGGGTTACCACACTCTTGATCTCCGGGTCTGCATCATCAAACGCATTCCGCACCAGTTCATAGCCTTCATTGACGTTCTCCTCAAGCTTTGGCGCCATTAGGGTTTGAAGAATTTGACTTGAGAGAAGAGAGGTGTCGACACACAAGTTTGGTCTCGAAACTTTGGTGAGCATGTCGACAGACAATGGAGAAATTCTATTTATACCTTTCTAGGTTTGAAGATGAAAAGGCGGGTTAACTAACTTAAATTGTGTCGACACTGTGGAAAAGTGTCGACACAGACTTATAATGTCTCGACACCTATGCGTCAACACAAGTTTAGTAAACAGAATATATGTGTCGACACTTGATTATGTGTCGACACCACTCATCTCGACACATAGTCGAGACTTTACTTAGATAATACTGAGTAAAGCCTAAGTGTCGACACCACCTTGGATGTGTCGACACCTATTTATCATGTGTCGACACTAATTCTCTGAAGTGTCGACACCAACTACCTAGATGTGTCGACACCTTTTCCCTGAAGTGTCGACACTATTTTTCTGTGTCGACACAGATATCTCTGTGTGTCGACACCATTTTACTTAGCCATTTCTATAAACTTATTCTAAGTTTATCATACCTAGTTCAATTTTAAACCTATTGAACTTAGTTTCTTCTAAGGGCTTAGTATACATATCAGCTAATTGATTATCTGTTCTAACATATTCCAGTAAAATATCTTCTTTTTCTACATGTTCTCGAAGAAAATGATATTTTATTTCAATATGTTTAGTTCTACTATGAGAAACAGGATTGTTTGTAATTGATATAGCACTAGTAGAATCACAAAAGAGTGGAGTTCTACTTACCTGAATTCCATAGTCCTCAAGCTGATGTTGTATCCATAGAAGTTGAGCACAACAACTTCCTGCAGCCACATATTCTGATTCTGCAGTGGAGATAGCCACACTTGTTTGCTTCTTGATACTCCATGAAATCAGTCTTCCACCTAGGAATTGACAGGTTCCAGTTGTGCCTTTCTGTCTTCTTTGCATCCTACAAAGTCTGCATCTGAATAACCTAATAGTTCAAAATCCCCATTCCTAGGGTACCAAAGGCCTAGATAAGGAGTGCCCTTTAGATATCTCAATATCCTTTTGACTGCTGTTAAATGAGACTCCTTAGGGCATGCTTGATACCTAGCACAGACACATGTAGCATACATGATATCTGGTCTACTTGCAGTCAAATAGAGTAGGGAGCCAACTATCCCTCTATACAAAGTCTCATCTACAGGTTTCCCTACATCATCTTTGCTAAGAGACATACTTGACCCCATAGGAGTCTTCATGGTACTGGATGAATCCATACCATACTTCCTTATGAGTTCTAGGGTGAACTTAGACTGGCATATGGATAATCCATTCTCAGTCTGTCTAACTTGGAGACCCAAGAAGAACTTAAGTTCCCCCATACTACTCATCTCAAATTGTCCTTGCATTAGTTTTGCAAACGTTTTGCAAAGGCTACTTTCAGTAGACCCAAATATTATGTCATCTACATATATTTGAACTAGTATTACTTTGCCTCTGGATTCCCTAAGGAATAGAGTCTTGTCTATTTTCCCCCTTGTGAACTTATTCTTAATGAGGAAACTAGACAGGGTTTCATACCAAGCCCTAGGGGCTTGCTTTAACCCATACAATGCTTTCCTAAGTCTATAGACATGATTAGGTTGAGTTGAATCAACAAAATCTGATGGCTGTTCCACATAGACTTCCTCTTTTAGATTACCATTAAGAAAGGCTGACTTTACATCCATTTGGTAAACTTTAAATCCTTGAAAGGTTGCATAGGCCAGGAACATCCTTATGGCTTCCAGTCTGGCTACTGGAGTAAAGGTTTGATCAAAGTCAATACCTTCTTCCTGCCTATATCCTTTAGCAACCAATCTTGCTTTGTTCTTAATGATGACTCCATGTTTATCCATCTTGTTCCTAAAGATCCACTTGGTCCCAATTATGTTGTGGTTTTTTGGTTTAGGAACAAGCTCACAGACCTTGCACCTCTTGAACTGATTCAGCTCTTCTTGCATTGCCTCAATCCAATGAGGGTCTAGGATGGCTTATTCAAACTTCTTTGGTTCAACTTGGGATAGAAAACTGGAGAAGAGTACTGCATTCAGATTTCTGCTCCTTGTTTGTACCCCTTATCTTAGATCACCAATGATTTGATCTGCTGGATGATCTCTAAGATGCCTATTAGCTGGAGGCATCCTGGCTTTAGGTTGAACTTCTTCAGTTTCTTCATCTTGCTGCACTCCTTGAACTTCATCTGCATTAGGTACATGTAGTACTCCCCCTGGACAGCAGCCACTATCTTCTACTTGCTGTATTGCAGTAGGTTCTTCTTCTATAGTGAGCTTGTCCATCTTATTTGTTATACCTGTGGAGTTGCATATACTACTAGACAACTCATTGTTACTAAGTCTAGTTTCATCAAATACTACATGTACAGATTCTTCTACAACTTGAGTAGACAAGTTGTAGACTCTATAAGCCTTACTATTGTTGCTGTACCCAACAAAGATCCCCCTCTTGGGACTTGGCAGCAAACTTAGTCAAGTAAGACTTTCCATTGTTAGTATAAAGCACTTACAACCAAAGATCCTGAAGTAGGATAGGTTTGGTTTTCTGCCTTTCACAACCTCATAGGGGGTCTTGTTGTGGCTTTTAGTAATGGTAGCCCTATTAATAACATGGCATGCAGTATTAACTGCCTCAGCCCAGAAATATTCTGGTAGTGATGTATCACTTAATAGGATCCTACCAGCCTCAATCAAGATTCTATTCTTTATCTCAGCAATGCCATTTTGCTGAGGTGTCCTTGGTGAAGAAAACTCTTGAAATATCCCAAATTCTTCACATAGTTTTGCCATACTATCAGACTGAAATTCAGTACCATGGTCACTTCTTATTTTGACCACTGTACTATCTAGTTCATTCTGAATTTGTTTGACAAAGCTATAGAAGACACTAGGTGTTTCAGATTTCTGTCTAAGGAAGAACACCCAGGAAAACCTTGAGTAGTCATCTACAACTACAAAAGTATAAACCTTCCTACCTAGGCTGTGAACTGGCATTGGACCAAAGAGATCCATATGCAAGAGGTATAAACACCTCACAGCATCTTTGTTTTCAATGCTACTAAAGGTGGATCTAGTCTGCTTGCCCTTTTGACAAGCTGAACATATTCCATCTTTAATACACTTAACTTGAGGACTATTCCTCACTAACTCTTTACTAAAGAGTTGGCCAATTGTCTTGTAATTTAGATGGGCTAGCCTCTTGTGTCATTTGACACAATGAGAGACTGTCTCATCAGCTACAAGACACACTGGAGAACCATTGTTCTCAACCATAATGTCTAGGCAGTAGACATTCCTTTTTCTATAACCAGTCAAAATGATCTCTTGATCATTTGACCTCCTGATATGACAACCATCTTTGACAAATGAGATGTCATATCCTACATCACTCAATTGACTTATACTAATAATGTTATGTTTCAAACCTTTGACATAAGCCACTTGAGTAATAGTTATATGAGAGCTAGAAATGTTACCAAAACCCTTGATGATCCCTTTTTCAGAACCACCAAAGGTGACTTTTGGACCATCCTTGATAGGTGTGTAGTCCTTTAGCAATCCCCTTGTTCCAGTCATATGTCTAGAACATCCCTGTCCAAGTACCATATTGGGCATGGCCACTTGGACTCACCTGCAAAACAGATTAGTGAACCTTAGAACCCAAAGAATTCTTGGGTCCTTGGTACTGGTTAGTTTGCTTCCTAACAAAGCTACCTACAGGTTTTCCAACAGGCAGTTTGCTACTCACATTGGCACTAGCATTGTGCCAACAGTCCATGGCAAAGTGGCCTACCTTGCCACAGCACCAACACTCAAACCTATTTTACCTTTGCTTAGGTACAGTCTTAGCTGTTTTATCTACAGCTGGCTTGTTGAGAGCTGGGGCATTGCCCTTGGACTTGGACTGAACAGTCCTAGCTGGTTTAGTAAACCCCAGTCCAGCTTTACCTTTTTGATGAACAAATTCATCAATTAAGGGTAGAACTGACTTAGGTTTAGAAAACCTAGCAACTAAATCTCTCTCCTTCTGAAGACTAATCTCCAAACTTCTGATTTGATAATTCTTAAAAGTTATAGTCCCCATCTGAATCACAGTTATGTGCTTCAGTCTGGCTATCTCATTTAGCTTTTGATCAAACATCTTCTCATAATCAGTTGCAGCCATTTTGAGACTTGCAATCTCCTTAGCTTGACTCTTGGCCAAGGATTTGCATTTCTTAAATGCTTGCAACATAACTTTATATTCATCTATCAACTGATGAATATCCTCTTCAGACTCAGATGCACTCTCATCACTTGATGATGATGAATCTGATTCTGAACTAGCACAAAAAATTGAACTGAAAGAACAATTTTGTACCTTACTAGGTCCTGGCTGCTCCAGGATTTTTGTCACTTTCTGTCAATGCATCAGTCCTTGGCACTGACTGTCCTCTTGTTCATATATAGGTTCATGATCTGGATGAACTCTTCTTCTTCTTCCTCAGCAATAGTCCTATGTATGCTTCAGCATCTGACTCAGGTTCTGATGAAGAAATGTCTAACAGGCTCTTATCCTTTTTGGCAACAAAAGAACTTTCCTTCTTGCCCTTGAATTGAGTCTTTTTCTTATCATTTGACTCCTTCCTTTTCTCTGGAAAGTCTGCAATAACATGTCCTTGTCTATTACAACAATAACAAACAATTTTTGATAGAGTTGTTTTGCTAGACTTGGTCTTTTTCCTGTCTTTCCTTGATGACTTTTTATTCTGATAATAGTCATCTTTACCCTGTGAAGTAGATGGCCTTGTCCTCCACTGTTTCTTCTTTAAGAACTTCTGAAAGTGTCTTGTGAAGGCAGCAAAGTCCTCATCACTTTCACTGCTTTCAGACTTTCTGCTTGCTGACTCATCTGACTCAGTTTCAGCTACTTTTGGTGGTGGAGTTGGTGACTTACTTCTGTACTTTCTGGGGGCTTCTGTTTTAAATGCCACTGTCCTTTCTTTATGTTCACTTCTTGTAGATTTCTCCTCTTCTTTCCTCACCATCAACTGCATTTCATAGGACAGCAGTTTTCCAAACAGTGTTGGTGGAGGAATTTCTGCTAACTTTGTCATTTCCCTAATGGCACAGATCTTGGTGTCCCAATCTTTTGTAAGGGACCTTAAGAACTTATCATTAAGCTCATAGTTACTGAACTCTCTTCCATAGGACATTAGCTCATTCACAATCCTATAGAACTTCTTATAGCATTCAGTTATGCTATCAGATCTACCTTGCCTGAAGCTTTCATATTCTTGGTTTAATAAAGACTTTCTGTCCTGCCTCACTTCTTCAGAACCCTCCATGTACACAATAAGAGTATCCCACATTTCCTTGGATGTCTTGCAGTGTATCAAATTCTGAAAGATAGCATCATCTATAGCACTCACAATGATATTCTGAGCCCTTTTGTCCATTGTGGCTAGAACTATCTCATCCTTTGTCATTTCAGAGAAATCCTTAGGTGTTCTCTGATTAGCATCTAAGACTGAAACCTTCATGGGCACATATGGCCCTTCTTTCACTGTGATATATATCCTAGGGTCTGAGGCTTCCATAAATAGTCTCACCCTTTCCTTCCAAATGCCAAATATTTCTTTTCTGCAAATGGGTAGCTTCATGGATCCCAATTCCTTATGATTCTCAGTGGAACCCATAGTTCTTGATTTTCTTGATTCTGTAATTTTACTTAGACTGAATCTGCCAACAGGATCTACTCAGACAGTTATGTCCTTTTTAAAGCAACCTCGCTTTGATACCACTTGAAAGATATTGTACCTACTCACCTAGAGGGGGGGGGGGGGTGAATAGGTGAGTTAAATCTTTTTAACTTTTTAGGCAGAATTCAGATTAATTCTCAGAGTTATAACTACTTTTACCAAGCAAACAAATAGCAATCACAGCAAATCACATACACACAGTGAACACACAGGTTTATAGTGGTTCCCCAATGTTTGGGTACATCCACTTTCCCCCTTCGCCTATCTAGTAGTGTACTAGATTCGGCCAAACTCCTCCACTATCTCATATCCTCAGATCTTACACTCAGAACCTCAACCAGGTTCCTACAGCTCAGGCCCAAGGCCCTACAACTCAGCTTCTTCACAAAGCCTACACTCCGCTTTTTCACAAAGCCTACACTCAGCCACCAAGGCCTACACTCAGCCACAACAGGCCTACACTCAGAGATACAAATCTCCTACACTCAGGCACACAGGCCCTACACTCAGCCTTTATAATTACAGGCTTACAAACTCAGATCCCTAAGGATCCTACAAGAGAATAAGAATACAAAAATGTAAACTCTACAACTCAGAGAAAATAGAGAAGAGTTGAGAGTTTCTTGATGAGTTCTTGGATGAACTCTGCTGAGATCAACCTGACTTGGCTTTCTTCAAAGCTTCTTGAATGTAGAACACAATAAGATTGATCTCCTGTGCAGTTGATCCTTGATCTCTGCTACTTAAGATTCAGAACAAAATCTGAACCCTTCTTCTCATCCTGGTTCCAACGGCTGTCTTCTTGGATGGAGCTCTCTCTCCAACTACTTAGATCTTCACTAGATTCTTCAATGAATAGCTAGATCTTCTTTGTATAACTTGATGTGTTGATCACTTTAACAACTTCTTCTGTAGACATTATAAGCCTATTTATAGGCCTTCTTCATGGTAACCGGCTGGTCCGGTTCATAACTGATTTCTGACAACTCTGACAGGTGCAGTAGACCGGCTGGAATGGCAGCTGTCAAGTCATCCAGTCAGTTCTTGAAAATTCTGTAACTGTCTGAAAGTGTCGAGACTGTCTGTCTTTAAGTGTCGACACTTATAGACCAGGTGTCGACACAAGTTGACTAAGTGTCGACACTAGCCTACAAGGTGTCGACACAACTCCTTGTGTTGTAGAATTCACTTCTCGACACAGCTTCTTCTTCATGTGTCGACACTGATAATGTGTGTCGACACAAGTACTTGTACTTCAGTATATTGCTGAATTCTTGTAAGTGTCGACACATCTCCTTTGTGTCGACACATCTTCATGTGTTGAACTTGTTCAGTGTCGACACATCTTCTTGGTGTCGACACATGTCTTCTGTGTTGATACTTGATGAGTGTCGACACAGCTCCTTGTGTTGACACATCTTCATTTGTTGAGACTCTGGCTGAGTGTCGACACATCTCCTTTGTGTCGACACTTGTACTTAAAATATTCTTGAACTTTGCTAAGTGTCGACACAGCTCCATGTGTCGACACTTTCTTCAAGTGTTGAGTCTTCTGCTATGTGTCGACACATTCTTCATTGTGTCGACACTTCTTCAAGTGTTGAGTCTTCTGCTGAGTGTCGACACATTCTTCATTGTGTCGACACTTCTTCAAGTGTTTTTTTCTTCTGCTGAGTGTCGACACATTCTTTATTATGTCGACACTTATACTTAGACTCTGCTGACTTTTGCTGAGTGTCGACACAGCCTCCAAGTGTCGACACTTTCTGATGTAGACACAGTTCCTCTGGGTGTCGACACAACTGCTAAGTGTCGACACTGCTTCACTGCACTTTTCTTCATTGAGTGTCGACAAAGCTCCTTGTGTAGACACTTTCTGTCTGGTGTCGACTCTGCATCCCTGGTGTCGACACAATGACTCCAAGTGTCGACACTACTTGCCTGGGTGTCGACACAAATCTTCTTAAGTGTCGACACTTTCCCTCTGGGTGTCGACACATGGACTTAGAAACTTTTTCATCTTCCCTACAAATACTTAACCTGCACAAGGTAACTCAAAATACATCAAATACATTTTGATGTATATCATTGAGTAGGGTGAGGCTTCTTCAAATCAGGTACATTAGAACCAATGTACCCAACAGCAGGGAGGCCGTTAACAGAAGTGACGATTGAGGAATTCTCGAGACTCTTCCTGGCAAAACACCTCCCGGCGGCCCAGAGTATTTCCATGGAGAATGAATTCCAAAGGCTGATGCAAGGTGAAGGCAGTGTTGGCACTTACCTGCATGAGTTCATGAGGTTAGGGCGATATGCGGGTTCGATCTTTGCTGATGAGCAGAGGAAGATGAATAGGTTCTATGAAGGACTGTGGGATGAGTTACAATTCCTGCACTCTAGTTATGTGAACCAAGGCTTCCAGGCATTGGTCGACACTGCATGCGCGCTGGAAAAGTATATGAAAAGGGTGCAAGGGAAGAGGGCCTTGGCTATGAGCAAGCCGGAGTTCAAGGCACCCCGACCTAGGAAATCATATTATAAGAAGAATTGGGGCAAGAGGTCTAAGTCGACTGGACAAGCTCCTTCTACTGTTGCATCGGGTACAACGTCGGGGGCCTCTTCAAGGCCGTATACTCGTACGTGCTTTACATGTGGAAAAGTGGGGCATATAGCCCGTGATTGTCGGATGGTACCGCCAAAGAGTGAAAAGAAGGCAGGAGCATCATATGCAGAGAAAGGAAAGGCACTGGTGGAGTCCTCTGCCTCGCAGGCGCAGCCCCGAGTCTACAATCTTGGCTTGCAGGAGGCAATTAAGCAGAGTGGCGTCGTCACAGGTATGAGTTAAGTTATTATATTGCTTTGCTCATGGCATGCTTTGTTTATTGCCTATTTATATACGGCTTGTGTGTGTGACATGATTGTCACAAGATTTGTGATGATTCGGAACACGCTGGCGCGGGCACTGTTTGATAAGGGTGCTTCACATTCGTTTCTGTCTAAAGATTTCATAGCTCAACTTGAGATACCTAGTCGTGTGAAGACAGATAGCATCAGGGTGGTGTTACCGAATGGTTGTTTGATGCTTGCGGATTGGGCTTGCGATGTGGCAGTGCAAATAGGAAGTCGGGATTTCTGTTTGACTGCATCTGTATTGCCGATATCGGAATTCAATGTGATCTTTGGTATGGATTGGCTCGCGGAGCAGCATGCCTTGATTGATTGTAATGCCAAAGAGATCACGTTGGGCCAGAATACCGAGCAAGAGACAAAGTTCGCTGGTATGCGAGGATTTGGCGGGACGTTAATGTCTACACTCCAAGTAGTCAAGGTTGTTCGGAAGGGTGCGGAGTGCTACTTTGCGCTGATTCAAGTTATTGAGCCAAAGGCCGGTGTATGTGATGTTCCGGTGGTATCAGAATTTGCAGATGTGTTTCCCAAGGATCTCCCTTGGCCACCACCCCAGCGAGAGATTGAATTCACGATCGAGTTGGTGCCAGGTGCGAAACCTGTGGCCCGCTCGCCATATTGCGTCGCGCCAAAGGAAATGGCGGAGTTGAAAGTCCAGCTGCAAGAGTTGCTGGAGCAGGGTTATATACGCCCAAGTATGTCACCTTGGAGCACGTCTGTTCTGTTTGTGAAAAAGAAAGACGGTGGTTTGCCGTTATATATTGACTACCGCGAACAGAACAAGCTGACCGAGAAGAATAAGTATCCGATTCCTCGGATTGATGAGTTGTTCGATCAGCTAGTGGGTTCAACCGTCTACTCCAAGTTGGATTTGAAGTCTGGTTATTACCAGTTGAGGATACAAGAAGAAGATATTCATAAAACCGCATTTGGAACACGTTACGAGCATTATGAGATCACAGTAATGCCGTTTGGGCTATGCAATGCGCCATCAGTGTTTATGGATTTGATGCACCGAACGTTCCAAGAGTACTTGGACTTGTTCGTGATTGTGTTCATTGATGATATCCTAGTGTACTTGCAATTGGAAGCCGATCATGAAAACCACTTGCGGTTGGTGTTGCATACTTTGAGGAAGAATAATCTCTACGCCAAGTTCTCGAAGTGCGAGTTTTGGCTATCATCGGTGGATTTTCTGGGCCACATGGTAAGCGGAGAGGGCATAATAGTGGCTCCAGTAAAGATAAGGGCCATACATGAGTGGCTAGTGTTGTCTTCTGTGGCCGAAGTCAGGAGCTTCCTTGGACTGGCAGGCTATTATAGATGATTTGTTGCAAACTTCTCATGGATTGCTTTGCCGCTAACCACACTGACAAGAAAGGATCCAAAGTTTGTTTAGACGCCGGAGTGCGTACGAGCTTTTGAAGTGCTGAAGTGTCAGTTGACCACGGTGCCTGTGTTGTCGTCTCCATGTGGTACTGATGGATTTGAAATCTACAGTAATGCTTCAGGGAGCGGCTTAGGCTGCGTTCTTCTGCAAAATGGGAAAGTGATTGCTTATGGCTCTCGCCAGTTGAAGGTGCACGAGAGAAATTATCCTGTCCACGACCTAGAGTTAGCGACGGTGATCTTTGCACTGAAGCTATGGAGACATTATCTGTATGGCGTAAAAGTGGAAATCTATACAGACCACAAGAGCTTAAAGTATTTATTAGAACAGAAGGACCTGAATATGCGACAACGAAGGTGGTTGGAGTTCCTTGGGGACTACACCTTTGCGATTCATTATACTCCCGGAAATGGAAATGTGGTCGCGGATGTCTTGAGTCGGAGAGCTCCGACAAGGGCAAGCTGGTTGCAGAGACACAATAAACGTCTAATACAGGAGTTGGAAGCATTAGAGATTTCTTGTGTTGACAAGAATTCTACAGCCGATGCATGTTTGAACTGGACGGAGGTGCAGTGTGACCTTGTGGACAGAGTTCGACGAGCAACAGAGCTAGATGAGAGTCTCCAACGCTATGCCAAGGATGGGCCAGTGGGCAAATTCTCCTAAAATGATGGCCTTTTGCGGAAAGAGTGTCGTTTGTGCGTCCCGAATTTGGGCAAATTGAGGGAAGTGTTGATGTATGAAGCTCACTATACGAGGTACTCAATTCACCCTGGGAGCATAGAGATGTTCAGGGACATGAAGAAACTGTTCTGGTGGCCAGGACTGAAGAAAGATGTCACTCATTATGTAGCCAAATGCCAGACTTGTGCTTTGGTGAAGGCGGAATGCCAGAAGCCGGGTGGTTTCTTGAAGTCGTTGTTAATTCCGGAATGGAAGTTCAATGATATTTCTATGGATTTCGTGCACGGGTTGCCGATATGTCAGTGCGGGAACGATTCAATCTGGGTGATTGTAGACTGGCTGACAAACGTGGCGCACTTCCTTCCAAATAAATGGGGCGATTTCGTGGAAAGTTTGGCAACGCTGTATGTGGAACAGATGGTTCAACTACATGGTGTTCCTTGGAGCATCGTGAGCGATTGAGATGGGTGCTTTACTTCGACTGATTGGAGACTGGTCCATCAGCTGTTGGGCACGAAGTTGATGTTCAGTACGACCTTTCATCCCCATATGGATGGCCAGACTGAGAGAACCAACAGAACCATGGAGGATATGCTCCGAATGTGCGCCCTGTACTTTGGGAACAGATGAGAAGATAATCTCTATCTAGTAGAGTTTGCCTACAATAACAGCTACCAAGCGAGCATCGGTATGGCACCGTTTGAAACTCTGTATGGTCAGAAGTGCCGTACACTGTTTGCTTGGGCGAAAGCAGGTGACTCTAAAATGTATAAGTGTAACGAAGTCGAGGAAGCGAACTCGACAATACGCACTATCCGAGAGCGGCCACTGATAGCCCAGGATCATCAAGAGAAATACTACAACGCCACACACCGAAATGTGGAGTTCGCGGTGGGTGATTGGGTATACTTGAAGATCAAACTCTTCAAAGGTATATCCAGGATTCGGCGACTGAAAAAGTTGAGTCTGAGATATCTTGGTCCGTTCGAAGTGTTGGAGCAAGTTGGGGAAGCTGCATATTGGCTAGCTCTTTCGGCAAACTTGGGTGGATTACACGATGTGTTTCACATCTCGGTGCTTTGTAAGGCCGTTAAAGATCCAGCTCAGGTGATCAAAAATGATCGTGTGCTGGTGAAGTATGGGCTAACGACAAAAGTTAGGCCCATTCGGATCGAAGATTGTGCCGATAAATAGTTGCGGAACAGGACAATCAGGATGGTCAACGTCCGGTGGGAAAACTGTGGCCGTGAGGAGCTAACATGGGAGCGAGAGCAGACCATGTGAGCTGAGTTTCCCGAGCTCTTTGTGTAAATGTTATTCAGTGTATATCGAGTTGTAATGAATGGTTATGGAATAAAATCCTTCACTTTGAGTTCCTTACTTTCTACAAATTTCGGGGACGAATTTTTTGTAAGGAGGGGAGGGCTGTAACACCCTAAATTCCAGAGTTGGGAAAAATTGGGTGACACGGCCTGGGACACGGGCGTGTCCCAGGGCGTGTCCTGCTCGGGTGAGCAGTCGGCGAGTGTTCGACAAAAATCAGTTCGACGAAGAATGAGGGAACACACCCTATGACACGGGCATGTCAGAGGCCGTGTCCTCTGCGGGTCGACGAATTTTAGCTCGACTAAATTGAGCTGGGGTGTCTCTAGTGCCGTGTATATGCACACGACCTGGGACACAGGCGTGTCACAGGCCGTGTCCTTTGAGGGATGTGCCCAAGATATTGAGGCCTGGTGAACACGGGCAGGACATGGCTGTGTCTTAGGGTACATGGCTTGTGATACGGGCGTGTCACTGGACGTGTTCCGATCGGGTTGATCTCGATTTTGTGCAGCCTGATGTACATGACCCCAGACACGAGCGCGTCTGAAGGCGTGTCAGGTGACATGGACCGTGATACGGGCGTGTAACATGGGCGTGTACTGGACTGGGTAAGTCGGTTGAGCACTGCTTGAGGTACACGGCCTGGGACACGGGCGTGTCACAGGCCATGTTAGGCAAAAAATATGAATTTTTGGCAAAATCGTGACCGTTCCTTTTCTCAGCTGGGATCCAATGGCTGAGCTTCCTCCCTGTGTCCTTAAGGCCGGGAAATGAGTTGGAAAAGCTCATTTGAGCTTTGGCCTTCATCTTTCTAAAACTTAGAGAGAGAGAGGAAGAAGGAGGATGAGGAAGGAGAGCCATCCACCGGTGATGCTATGGAGTTCCGGCTAGAGATCCGAGGCTAGCGTTATGGAGGAAAAGCCGTTGCGGTTCTTTCCATGGAGCCGAAGCGGTCTTCAAGGGTAACGAATTTTCTTCCTAGCCATGTGAAGGCTTCCTTTTTAGCAAGTGCATATGATTCACCCACCAGAGGGTGGCGTGTTATGGGAGTCTCTTGTGTTGTTTCATGAAATCCCCAATCATTTGGCATATAGATCCAAAAATGGAGTACGGAATAGGAATGCTGTGTGAAGCCCATCCGGACAGGTTGGTCTGGATTGGTGATGTTGCATATACGCACCGGAGAAGACTCCGTGATATATGTGTAGTTTAAGAAGTCTACGAGTTAGACTTGTGAATGGCAGTAGGAAGAAGTACTGGAGTGGTAGTCTAGGAAAATACCCGTAGGATGCTTGTGCTGTTGGGTTGTACCTGTGAAGGACAGTAGCAGGAAGTACTGGTGTGATAAGCCAAGAAAGTACCTTAGATGCTTGGAATGCTTGGTGGGTTGTGCCTGTGAAGGGGAGTAGCAGAAAGTACTGGCTTGGCAGTCCAGGAAAATACCCTCAAGTGGATGCTGTGATGTACAATTAAGCCTAGGGATGGAAATTGAGTTCTGTCGCTAACACGAGGCGTGGCTCCTAGGTAACCGATGAATATGAAGCCAGTTTCGTGAGAGTGGGCTGGTTATGTGTGAACTGATGAGTTCACCTAAAGGAAACAGGCAAGGTGAAACCGACCCGCGCCTTTTATGTAGCCGGGAGTACGCCGTACTCAGTGATTGCAAGGCAACTTGAGCAACGGGGGGTGGATGATCCGACCTGCGCTATGTCCGTCTGACGTGAGACCTGAAAGTGCGGTCTGTTGGAGCGCATAGCAAGAGTCTTAGGCCTGTGTGCCATGACACAATGGGGGGCTACGAGCCAATCTCGGTGCATTAAGACTAAAGTCTCCGGCTGCACGCCATGGAGCAAAATGCTCAATTTTACCGTTGGGTTGCGACCCTGATATGGTGGTGGGACCCTGGTTCGCCAGTACACCAAGAATGTTCCCTGAGTGCATGGACCGTCGGGCCGGGTGGCTGACAGTTGTGATGGAATGTATGTGACAATGTCTGAATATATATCTGCCTGTGAAATGCTATGCCCGCAGGGAAGAAATACCACTCCCCCGGGAAAGGGGTGGGGTCGTTATAAAATTGGTCAGCTGAATGCTGACCGTTGCCTTGTTTACCACCGTTGGGTGGGCTATCGCTGTGCAGGTGCTGGAGAGCCAAGCGGGACACATAAAGGCTGAAGTCCCTGCTGCTGCTGTTGCTGCTGTCGCCGCTAGCCCTTAAAGGCTAAACTGAAATGCTTTGTTTGTTTATACGTGGACAGCCTGCACGCCAATGTTTGAGTCCACTATTGTGTAAAGTCTTGTAAGGCCATAAGGCCAACTGACGTTGTATTTGGTCATTCCTGTTTGATATAAATGTGGAGCTTTTATATGGTGGACATTCATATGTGTGAGTTCAGCTTCGTGTTATAGTCTTCTGCTAGAATGCAATGAGTTAGGATGCGCAACTCTGATATCACTCTGTGACTTCCCCGCCTGTTTTATGGTATTTGTTGTGGGTCCCCGACCGGACCTTCTAGTATATACCTGTGAACGGATGGAGTCGTTACACCCTTAATCTTGTGTGAGAACATATGATGGTTTATGACGAGAAACGATATGCTTGTTGAATGTTATATGAAGGCATGACATTGTCCTTGTGGTCAACTAGCTAGCCCCATGATGTTTCAAGTCACGTATGAAGGGTGTCCCACCAAGACTAGTCCCCTTTTTTGAAAACTGATGAGAGCGCCAAAGCTTTTGGACAAGCCCGGGTGAAGTGACCCATGAGAGGGCAAAGTAAAAGCAAGGGTTCTTAGCATCAGTTGAGTTGTTTAGGTGGAATTGACGAGAGCATCAAATATTGTAGAGAAGCTCGGGTGTTGAGACCCATGTGCGGGTGGGTCCTAAGCAAGAGTTCCATATGTGGCTTGAAATTCATTGGAGAAGTTGAAATTTATGAAGTGAAAGTGGGTGATAGAGCAGGTCGGGTGGACTGAGCAGTCTGAGTCTGCGGCCTTGGCAGACTAATATTGCGGCCTGAGTGTATTTCCTGTTGGACTTGGTGGCTTGGCTGTTCTTGTGGAGCGGCCTGTGCGGCCTGTCTTTTGCGGTCTGGTGGTGGTGCTCTGTTCGACATGTGGTACTGCAGTTAAGCCGGTTCTTGTGGTAACCGGGCGGATTGGTGGTTATCCACGGGAGTTATAGCTGGCTTGGTTGCGTCTGCGGTGTTCGCTTCAGCGGACTGTTTTTGGAGATCGGCATTGGTCCTTGCCAAGCTCTCCGGTAATGCAGTGAGTGTTGGACACATTCTTTGCGGCAGACTGTCCTGATGATTGGCGGTCTGGGTCTTTTGTGTCCGCCATGCTCGCGCCAGTTTCTTGATGGGCTACTTGACTTGGTCATTTTCTGTGACAAGTCCATGGTGTTCGCAGTGTCCGCAGAGTCCATTGTTGACCGGGCAGACTGCCTGTTGGTCGTGGACTCGTGACGGACTGTGGCGTTGTTGTCGAGCTGTGCGGACTGCTTCTTCGTCCGCGTAGTGTGCAGACTGATGCACCAAAGTTTGTTGTTGTGTCCGCATGCTGTATTGAGTGGCGGACTGGTGCTGTGCTTGCGTGCTGTGCGGACTGGCGTAGTGTCCGCATAGTGGCAGTCTGTTTTTTGACCTGGCGCCTGGCGGGTTGTTTAGATTCTGGCCAAGTCCTTGCGGACTCGGCGGACTGGGTTGTGTTAGCCGCGAACTATGACGGTGACTCTATTCACTAGGGCGGTGACGACACTCCTCACCCTGCCTATAAATAGACCCCCCGACACGTCTATAGTAACTGAGTGCATGGTAAGTTGAATCTTTGTTAATTGTTATGGTATGAGTTTTCTTGTCCGTGCAGGTTGAGAAGAGATAACTGATTGCTGTTTGCAGGTTGCGCGACTAATACTGTGGAGCCAGGAGTTTGGCTTTGACTTCGGTACGAATCAGTGAAGTTTGCGATTACAATTGGCGGTCTCAGCAGGTCGCTTCAGCAGCTTGTCAGTTTTCACTACTTCGGTTTTCCAAGTTCAATAACCTATCCGCCGGACTCGGGCGGTAGGCGGTCTGTTCTTCAGTTCGGCAGCAGTCAACGAATAACGGTGTGTCTGCGCGACCTCGCGGTCTCGGCGGACTCCGTGTTCTATTCGTCTTGTAGCAGCATCAGTTCGGGCGGGCTCTGTGACTTTGGCGGACTGGGCGGTCTCGACGGTCTCCAGTTCTGTCCGTTTGAATTGATTTTGATTCTTTCTATTTTTCCTTGTGTACTGGCGAAATCATGTCTCGCCACGTATACTTCGCCTTGTAAAGAAGTAAATAAATATATGATCTGCTTGTTCCTTCTACTTACATTTGGTGTTTGAGCTTGCTTTCCTGGTTTTCGCGTGACCAAGGTGTGATCTTGATAGCTCTGAGAATATTAATTTGGCGTCAGAATAACTTGTTGACCACTTTGAGAAAATTCAACATGGTATCAGAGTAAGGTTCAGTTGCTTAAGCAGTGATCAACCTGTGTTGTGCTCTGTGCTTCTGGAAGCTTTGACTAAGGGTGTTGCAATGGAAGGGAGCTATGCAAGAGGTCTGGGTATTGAACTCTTAACCACGACTAACTTTAAAAAGTGAAAGTCGTGCATGAAGAGTTTTCTTCTGGGCGAGGATCTATGGGAGGTCGTCAGTGGTGACGACAGGAAGGAAGTTACAGCTGCATTTGGGACTGCTAAGCAAGTGAGGTTCTGGAGGAAAACAAATGCAAAGGCGGAGTTTATCCTCAAGAGGGCTGTTTCACCGGAGCTGTTTGATCATATCATTGGATGTGAGTCAGCCGCTGATATTTGGACAACTATTGATGAGTTGTTCAATAGAAAGAATGTGGAGAGACTTCAGTTCCTGGAGAATGAGTTGGCTAGGACAAGTCAAGGAGACCTGACCATCTCGAAGTTCTTTCTGAAGATGAAGAGTTTGTGTGCTGAGCTATCAGCGCTTGATCCTGATGAGCTGATCTCTGAGGCTAAGATGAAAAGGCACAAAATCCGCGACTTGCGAAAGGAGTATGTTGCCTTTGTAATATCTATTCAAGGCTGGGCAACTCAGCCATCTGTGCTGGAGCTTGAGAACCTGCTTGCTTCACAGGAAAGCTTGGCCAGACAGATGGCTGAAGTTACTGTCTCTGAGGAAGGTAGTGAAACTCTCTTCACAGGAAAGAAGAAGAAGAGATGTGAAGGGAAGAAGAAGAACACTGCTGCTGAAAATGAGCCTTTAACTTCTTATCAGCCAGAGAGGAGCGTAGCTCCTAAGAAGGATTGGAAGAAGAACTTGAAGTGCTATAGGTGTCATCAGCGAGGACACTTCAAGCATGACTGCAAGGTCAAACTGCAACCCAGGCATGCTGTATGCAAGGAGGAAGCTTGCTCTAATACTGAGGAAGCTGGGTGGGGTGGAGCTTTCATGACAGGCACCTGTGTCCGTGCCTTGTCCACTGTCGACTTCAACGACGAGTGGATCGTGGACTCTGGCTGTGGTCATCACCTCACCGGAGACAAGTCAAAGTTCTCCTTGCTGCAAACTTACTCAACTAACGAAGCTATCATTACTGCTGATAATACTGTTTATGCAGTAGAGAAGGAGGGGGTTGTGTCCTTGGGTAGTGATAAGGGGCCACTCACGTTAAAGAGTGTGTATCATGTACCAGGCATAAAGAAGAACCACTTCTTTTTGACCAATGCGGTAGACGCAGGTTATCACGTTATGTTTGGGCCAACAGAAGTGAAGTTCCTTCGCAACGTATCAGCGGTAAAGGCTGATGTTGCTCACGTTGGGAGGAGAGTTAAGGACTTGTTTGTTCTTGCAACAAACTCTTACGTTGATCGGATGAGGGCTAATGATAGCGCTGCTATATGGCATGAGAGGCTGGGGAATTTAGGAATGGATAAGTTGAAAGCTATGGCAAACAGGAGCCTTGTGAGAGGCTTGCCTAAGCTATCTTACTTTGGCGATGGTCACGTTTGCGCGGGATGTAAGTACGGTAAGGCTCATCGCCTTCCGTTTGATAAGTCACAAATAAGGAGCAAGAGACCATTGGAGTGTATCCATGGTGACTTGATGAGACCAACCATCACTGCTAGCCTTGGTGGGAGCAGATATATGCTTGTTCTGATTGATGACTACTCAAGATACACTTGGGTATATTTCTTGAAGGAGAAGTTAGAAGCCTTTTGGTTGTTTGTGGAGTTCAAGGAGCTGGTGGAGGGCCGGCTTGGCCTGCGGATCAAGAAGTTTAGATCAAAAAATAGTGGTGAGTTTGTCTCCTCCGAGTTTACTAACTTTTGCATGAAGCATGGGATCCATAGAGAGCTTAATTGTGCTCATACTCCACAACAAAACGGAGTAGCAGAGCGGAAGATCCGTCATCTGATGGAAACTTGTAAGTGTTTTCTTCTTGCGAAAGATATTCATTGGTCCTTCTGGGCAGAGGGGATGTCTTGTGCTTCTTATGTCATCAATCGAATGCCGCTCAGTCCGACCAACATGAAGTCTCCTTTTGAGATGTTGCTGAAGGAGAAGCCAAGCGTGTAATACCTTCAGGTGTTTGGATCAACTTGCTATGTGCATGTCCCGGATGCTTCAAGGACAAAGCTTGATGCAAATGCAAGGAAGCTTGTCTTTGTAGGCTACGATGAGTGGAAGAAGGGATGGAAATGTATGGATCCTGCGATGAAGAAGTTTGCTGTATCAAGAGATGTGGTCTTTGACGAACTGACGTCATATGGATGTGGGTCGGTTGATCTACCAAGAGCAAGGTTGATGGTGAGCTGAAGGTGGCTGCTGAAGTTCTGGAAGAGGAGCTTACTGTATCACCAGCAGCTCCTGTTTCTTCAAGCTCTGGGGCAGAGGCTTCTGGTTTAGGAAGTAGGGGAGCATTGTTCAAAGTTTTCCCGGAAATGGAGCTGAGCTTGAAGTAGCAACAGAGGTGGTGAGCAAGGAGCAGCCTCTTCGGAGATCAAAGAGGGTTGTCAAGCCACCAGCTCGATACTGTGATGGGAATGTAGTGAGCTTTGTCTCCTGTTTCTTTGTAGGTCCTCTGGATGAGCGAGAGCCTTAAAACTTCAATGAGGCCACTGGAGTCAAGGAGTGGGAAGATGCCCTGGAAGAAGAGATTTCTACTCTCAAGAAGAATGAAACCTGGGACCTTGTGCCCAGGGTTGATGACATTACTCCAGTGACTTGCAAGTGGGTGTACAAGTTGATGAAGAAGGCTGATGGGTGCATTGATAGATATAAGGCTCGCCTTGTTGCTCAAGGATTCTCACAATAGTATGGAGAGGACTATGAGGAGACATTTAGTCCAGTTGCAAAGATGACTTCGATTCGGGTGGTGATCGCCTTGGCTGCTTGCCAGGGATGAAGGATGTGGCAGCTTGATGTGAAGAACTCTTTTCTTTATGAAGAGATTGATAGGACATCTTCATGGATTAGCTGTTTGGATTTGTTTCTGAAGTTCATCCGGACTATGTCTGCAAACTCAGGAAGGCTCTCTACGGGTTGAAGCAGGATCCAAGAGCCTGGTATGGGAAGATAGCAGAATACCTCCAATTCTGCGGATATCTTGCTTCCAACTCGGATTCAAGCTTGTTTGTCAAGAAGAAGGGGGAGATTCAGGTCTTGGTCCTGCTGTATATTGATGACATGATCATCACGGGGAATTCTAAAGAAGAGGTAGCTAGGCTCAGGGCTGAGATAGCTATTCGCTTCGAGATGAAAGACTTGGGAGAGCTTCATCACTTTCTCGGTCTCGAAGTGGAGAGGAAGGAGAGCGGGATACTCATCTGCCAGAAAGGATATGCGGATCGCATTGTGAATCGATTCAGCATGAAGGAAGGGAAGAGTTGCTCTACTCCTCTGGATTTTGGTCTGAAGCTTCGACGAGATGAAGAAAGGATTCTTCCTAATCCCTTGGTGTTCAGAGCTCTAGTGGGGAGCTTGATCTACTTAACGATTACTAGGCCAGACATTGCTTACGCTGTTGGCCGAGTAAGTCGGTTTATGGCTGAGCCAAGGAAGTCTCATCTGGTAGCGGCAAAGAATATCTTGAAGTATGTCAAGGCGACTTCTGATATGGGACTCCTCTATAGAAGGGACACATGCTTTTCTTTGCTTGGATACACGGATGCTGATTATGGTGGCGACTCAGATGATCGAAGATCAAATTCGGGTTATGTTTTCACTTGTGGATCAGCTTGCATCTCGTGGTGTAGCAAGAAGCAGGACTCAGTGTCCGTGTCTACTACGGAAGTAGAGTACAAGGCTTCAGCCTTGGCTGCTCGAGAAGTCATCTGGTTGAGGAGGCTTGTAGATGATGTTCATGAGGAAGTGAAAGGTCCTACTTTGCTCTGAGGTGACAATAAGAGTGCTCTCAAACTGGTGAACAATCCAGTTTGTCACGCAAGGACCAAGCATTTTGAGATCGAGCTTCACTTCATAAGGGAGAAGGTGTTGAAGGGATCTCTTATGGCCGGGCATGTTCGGAGTGAAGACAATCTTGCTGACATCTTCATGAAGCTGCTGTCGAAGAAGCCATTTCAACGATTACGTAGTTTGCTGGGCTTGATCACCACTTCTCACTTCAAGGGGGAGTGTTGAAATTTATGAAGTGAAAGTGGGTGATGGAGCAGGCTGGGCGGTCTGAGAGGTCTGAGTCCGCGGCCTGGGCGGACTGATGTTGCGGCCTGGGTGTCTTGCCTGTTGGACTTGGTGGCATGGCTGTTCTTGTGGAGCGGCATGTGCGACCTGTCTTTGGCGGTCTGGTGGCGGTGCTCTACTCGACCTGTGGTACCACAGTTAAGCCGGTTCTTGTGGTAACCGGGCGTATTGGTGGTTATCCGCGGGAGTTGTAGCGGACTTGGTTGCGTCCGCGGTGTCCGCTTCAGTGGACTATTTTTGGAGATCGGCATTGGTCCTTGCCGAGATCTCCCGTGATGCAATGAGTGTTGGCCACATTCTTTGTGGCGGAGTGTCCTGATGATTGGCAGTCTGGGTCTTTTGTGTCCGTCATGCTCGCGTCAGTTGCTTGATGGGCTGCTGGACTTGGTTATTTTCTGTGACAAGTCCATGGGGTTCGTAGTGTCCGCAGAGTCCGCTGTTGACTGAAACTGCCTGTTGGTCGTAGACTCGTGGCGGACTGTGACATTGTTGTCGAGCAGTGTGGACTGCCACTTCGTTCGCGTATAGTGTGCGGACTGATGCAGCATGGGTTATGGCCATGTCTACGTGCTGTGTTGAGTGGCGGACTGGCGCTGTGCTTGCGTGCTGTGCGGACTGGCGTAGTGTCCGCATGGTGGCAGTCTGTTTTTTGACCTGGCGCCTGTAGGGTTATTTGGATTATGTCCAAGTCCTTGCGGACTCGGCGGACTGGGTTGTGTTAGCCGCGAACTGGGGCGGTGACTCTATTCACTAGGGCGGTGACCACACACCTCACCCTGCCTATAAATAGACCCTCCAACACGTCTACAGTAATTGAGTGAACAATAAGTTGAGTCTTGGTTAATTTTTGCGGTCTGGGTTTTCCTGTTCGCGCGGGTTGAGAAAAGATAACTGATTGTTGTTTGTAGGTTGCGTGGCTAACACTGTGGAGCCAGGAGTTTGGCTTTGACTTTGGTCAGGATCAGTGAAGTTTGTGGTTACAATCAGCGGTCTCAGCTGGTTGCTTCAGCATATTGTCAGTTTTCTCTGCTTCAGTTTTCCAAGTTCAATAACCTGTCCGCCGGACTCGGGCGGGTAGGCGGTCTGTTCTTCAGTTCGGCAGCAGTCAGCGAATAACGACGTGTCCGCGCGACCTCGCTATCTCGGCGGACTCCATGTTCTATTCATCTTCTAGCAGCAGCAGTTCGGGCGGGCTCGGTGACTTTGGCGGACTGGGCGGTCTCGGCGTTCTCCAGTTCCGTCTGTTCGAATTGATTTTGTTTTTTTTTTCTATTTTTCCTTGTGTACTGGCGAAATCATGTCTCACCATGTATACCTCGCCTTGTAAAGAAGTAAATAAATATATGATCTGCTTGTTCCTTCTACTTGCATTTGGTATTTGAGCTTGCTTTCCTGGTTTCCGCGTGATCAAGGTGTGATCTTGATAGCTCTGAGAATATTAATTTGGCGTTAGACTATCTCGTTGACCACATTGAGAAAATTCAACAGGGGAAATTGGAAGTACCCATATGATTGATGTGATATGATAATGTGTGTTGATGTATTAGAATTATGCACGCTTAGGGTGCCTCGGGTGAAACCCAGGTTTGTATACATGTTGTATGGTTGGCCCCATTTCATTTTAATGCTCATCATTGAAACATTTTTTTTTGTTTGTGACACTCAATTTTATTGTTTCTATGTTACTTTCCCTTTTATTACCTATGCATACGAACTGCTGACCTATAGGGTGATGGAGTGCCCTGGGGTTCGCTAGGGATAACTGAGAGGAAGGGTGTTTGTTATACAGTTGAGGTCAGCCTTAGCTGAGTCACGTTACATCAAATTTTTACAGGGCAAGGATCGCAAGCTAGAGGTGGCTCGCCTTCCAAAAAGTACTAATCCTCATGAAGTGTACCTCCTCCTGCTTTGGTAGCGTGTTAAGTTTACTTTATTTTATTTCCGGCTTGTCGGCCGAGGTAGCATAAGAGTACTATACTCTTGATTTGATGATGTGTTGTATGTTGATTCGGACATCTTGATGTTGTAAGGATATAAGGACATTTGGACTCTTATATTTGGTGGACAGCTTCTAATGTCTATTTTAATGTCTCCGATGTTTATATCTTGAGTTTTGAGATGGGTAACATTCGATATCGTTTTATAATACTGAAGCTATGACATCTATATGTTGTGGGTCCCCGGCCGGACCCATTTTATATGGTCATTGCTGGGGAGGTATTTGTTGAAATCGAAAACCGGTATCCTGTGGAGTTCGAACCCTTGGGGAAGGGGTGATCTCACACTTACTTCTCCCTCACAAACTCAAAAAGCTAGAGACTTAGAACAAGAAATGGACCCTGGGCTCCATCACGGAGGTCCCACCACAAACCCAGAAGATCTTAGAGTGCTTCCCCTCCTTAGCCAAGTGCTGAGCTAAGGATACCTCAAAAAGCGCAAGAAGACTAGGGCACAAGTAAGCATGCCTTCTGAGGTACCCCCTTGGGTCTATTTATCTTTTTTTTGAAAATAGTCTGCCAACATCCAACCCTCGCTGTTCTAAACAGCTATATGCAGTCCAGATTGGCCTACCAACAACGTAACTCCACTGTTCTAAAAGGTTATGGGCAGGCCAGCGGGGGTAAAATGTTAAAAATACATCATACAATACTGGGCGAGTGGACTTGAAAACCTCGACTCGCATGGGGTGGCAAGTGCTCGATGGTTCTAGCACTCGCCGCCTCCCTATGGCCCTAGGCAAGTGCGGGCCAAAAATGCCCCACTTGCCAACTGCCTGCCAAGAGCCATGGGCGAGTGCGAGCTTGCTGCTCCACTAGCCCCTGTTCCACTCCACCACACCTGGGCGAGCCGACAGGGCTGTAAAGATCTCACTCAATGCCAGGAAAGAGGCATTGAGTATCTAGGCTTCACTTAATGACAAGGAAAGAGGCGTTAGGTGAACAAGCCTTGCTCGGCGCCAAGACGGAAAGCGCCGAGTGGACTCGATGCCAAGATGGAAGGCGTCGAGGGGACTTGATGCTAGGGGCCCGGCTCGCCTGGGACTTGGACTGTCTGATTTGGCTGGTCTGGCTCCTGTCAATCCCCACACGCCAGATATGGGTTGTACACAATCCCCGCTCTTTGCGAGGTTGCCCCAAGCTTCGAAAGAAACATCCAACCCCGCAAAATGCGGCGAGTGTAGTGGAGCTAGAGAGAATCTTTTGGTGGGATACATCAGCGGCTATATATATGCGCCCGCGTACCTGAACGACCTTTGCCATTCCCATTACTCTGACCTTGTCGAGATGCCTCTTTCCAAAGAGATCCAAGAGAGGCTTAACCGTGCCCGCGGGCTTCAATGCCGCTCACGTTGCCAGCCTGGTCCCTATATCTCCCAGCGCTTTGCCTCCCGAGTCGCCAAATCCTCAGCCCGTCAAGAAGGCCAAGTCAGCTCCAAAAGCTGCCGAGTCGGTCTACCATGATTTGGACTCCACCCTAGATCGTGGACTTGCTTCTTCCTCTTGGCCAGCTCCCGAACAACAAGTAAAGGAGATCCTCGAGATTCCTGGTGACCCGGACAGTCATTAGATTGACGACGAAGCCTCCACGCCACGAGTCGACTCCCCCACGATGACTCGCGGCCTCAAACTCCTTTCTGTTACTCGCCTGCGAGACCCGTCACCCCCTTTTGGGACCACGAGGCTGGACTCGCTGAGGCTGAAGTCGCCAGCTCACACAACTTCTCGGCAACCCACACCCGCTCTTGTGCTCGTGGGGGGAGATGACAGGTTCATCCCAATTCCGAGCTTCAAACTCATCTCCCCAAGAACTCAACTTCCGGGTCGCGGTAAGAACGTTACCTTGCCCCTTCATACACCCTCTGAGGGCAGCCGAGCTCATCCCGTAAGCTCCACTTTCATAGGACCATCTCGCATAGTTCTTTTGAAGCACTCGCTTACTATACATTCACCGCGATTAATTATCCTTGCAGTTCTCCCCGGCCAATATGAGGCTGAAGAATCCTCTAAGCCCGCTCTCCACTCGCCACCTACTTCCCCCAACGTGATAGAGAACTTCCTGGATGTCTGACTAGACTCCACCGATCTTAGAAGGCGAGTCGTTGAAGTGCTAAAGAAGCAAGGACTCATGCTTCTCAGGATCCAAGAGGAGAACGATCTCGGAGAGCGGAGGCTACAGGCACTGGAGTGGGACTATATGCTGCTCGCGGATGAGATGAAGCGCAGCTCGGTGAGCTTGTTGACTTCTCCCACCCTGCTCATGGAAAGGATCAGTGAGAACATGCGGTCATCCACCAGGATCTAGAGCTGATTTGCGAGTTCAATAACCCGCGCCGACCTCCGGGGGTGTGGACACGAGGCCAGGGTAGATAGAAATGGCTCCCTAGCTGAGCCTACCGACACTCACCTCCCAGTCCCCCAGCTTGTGTATATATGTTGAAATAACTATTCCCCTTATTGTAATTTCATTCCCTGAATTGCGAGCTCCACTGTCTGTAATAACTTAAACCAATTTTTTAGATCTTAATGCCTATTTATTAGGCATAATATGTTGCTGATGACTAGTAATTTAGTCATCATATAGTACTTTTATCTTAATTAGATATTCTAAATATTGACATGCGTTTGTGATTTTTATAAAACATTTCGTAGAAAAATAATATTTTGAGGTCTAACACTAATATTCTCTATTTTGTAGGATTACGGCAGGTCTCGTAGAAATTTACGTACAAAATCCCGATGTTGCGTTCAAGAGTTCACATTCGAGTCCTAACTTAACAACGTGAAGCTTGATCCGAATATTTTCAAAGCCGTACGAGCGTACGAGCAAGGGTCAAAATGGGCTCAAATCGAAAACTGATCAACATGAAGTTGTAGATTTTGGCGAGACGAACAACTTTCATGCTGATCACCTTTTGATTTGGAGTCGTCTTGGCCCTCGATTTGGGCCCCGAAATCTGGGGCTGTGAGATCACTACTGTAGCACTCTCGCCACCCCAGATTTCGGGGCCCAAATCGAGGGCCAAGACGACTACAAATCAAAAAGTGATCAACATGAAAGTTGTTCTCTCGCCGAGATCTACAACTTTCATGTTGATCACTTTTCAATTTGAGACCATCTTGACCCCCAAAAACACGACTCCGTACGCCCGCATATTAGGTATTCCGTATATTATATATATTTGATTGTAACGAGTAATTAAAATTTCATTTCAACCGTTAGGTGCAAATTATGATTATAAATATCAAGATTTTGGGCATTAAGACTCATTCAGATTTGAGCATTCCAGAGAGCAATTCTAAGACATTATATTTGAGAATAAAATCAGTCCAAAAATTCGTTCCCGAGAAATTTATTCTATTGTAGAATTTTGTTCCGAGAAGTTGTCAATGTCGGTCGTCGTTTTAATTGTTTTTTTTGTTGTCTTTTACGTTTTTCTATTTTAACTTAGAATTTTTGCTAGCTTATAACCTCGCAACTTCGCACTATTATTTCTTGTAAACTCTCGTTCTACTCGTAATAAAATTTTATTATTCCTGTTACAAAATTTATCCCGTATATTCTTGTTTCAAATTTGTATTTACCGTTGATCAATTCATTGATGTTATATATTTTATATAGTTTTTAAAATAGTTTTCGCTCTTATTTGGCCGAAAGGCTCGTAAGGCGAATCGATCACTCATCGGTAAAAACAATAGAACGCAAACCTCGAGAGAGGACGACGTAGCACTTCCGGATTGGAGTAAAATCCAATAGCGAGGTTCACTACCTAAAACAAGTCTTAGACGATGCGATTTGAGAATGAAAGTTCGGTCGATACACCTAAGCTTAGTTGAACCTAATCCTCGAAAGAGTGGTTTTCATGGTTCCGGAACCTCCACGGTCAAAGCCTCTTCAACAATAGAATTGCATTTCTATTTTCATTCCGTTATTTTCGATTTCCGAGGTGATTCAAAGATCGGGCACTAGTTTTAATACATTGTTTTAATTCCGTTAACATTTTTAGTTTTTACTATCCGCAGCCCCAAGACAAATTTCTATTGATAAAATAATAATGATTTTCAAAGTAGGATTACTCGATCACTTCGAGTCTAATACAAGCTTGGTTTTATAAACCTATACCAATTCTGATACGACACACTTGCCATTGTCGTTTGCGGATATAGTTTTGCGCGATCAGCTGCTCTTTAGATTCATCTCGCCATAGGATAGAACAGGTCATAGGGGTCGGCGAGTCGGGGTTGGCGAGCTAGATTGACTGGTTAGCTCAGCCATTAATTCTATTTTTCTATAAATAGGCCAGCTCACCAACCCCCAAACCATCGCCTTTACTGCAGTCGTATACCCCCTTCTTGCTTTCCTTCTCTCCACCTGTACTCACGCCAGAACCTTTGAAACAATGGGTAAGACGCGACCCGATGCTGACAGGAGGTCAAAATGTGAAAGGCAATTTGCCGAGTACAACTTCTACAAGGGGAACACTAATGAGTAGGAGCTCGCCAACTTCATTGCCGACTACGTTCCTTCCGGCTTCTCGACGCGACTACTCGTAGAGGGTGAGGCCATCAACACATTCTTTGAGGACGAGATCGCCTTCCCTACCTCGCACTTCAAGGTGGGGTTGCGGCTCCCTCACTGTCAAGAGATTCGCCAGATACTGAAATACTACGGGGCGGTCCCTGCCCAGCTGAGCCCGAACGCGATTGCCATGATGGTGGGATTCTCCTGTTTTAAAAGTGCAGGTTAGATCTGAAATACTCTAGATGGGGGGGGGGGGGGTGAATAGAGTATTGTGCTTTCTTCAAAACTTTTTACAACTTTTGTTGTAGGCATAGGTGAACAAGCCAGCAAATAAAATAAGTTAAGCACAACAAACTATCTAATTCACAGATCACAGCCAAAACACAAAGAAAAAGGGCAAGCAGACGACACAAGAAATTTTATAGTGGTTCCCCAACCTGGGTACATCCACTCTTCTACCACCCTAGTAGGAATCCACTCAGGTTTTTGATCAGGTGCTTGACACCAATGAGCTTTTATTCAGGTGCTCAAAAACCAAAACCTCAAGTCTTTTGGAAGGAGACTTGCAACCAGAATAATTTTGAAGGGAATTAAAACCCTGTATAGGAATGGAAAAGAGGGTGATGGGGTCTTCTCTTTCTCAATATCAACTGAGAAGACTTGTGGATTGATTGTAGCAGAATTTGCTCCCCCTGAGATCTTGAGTGTATCAGGAAAGCTAGAGTACTGCTTCAGGATGATAGGTCTTCAAAGACCTAAAGTGCCTCGACCAGAAATTTGCTTCAGGAACTTCTTTTGACAGATTGAAATTTGTTGTCCTTTGAAGTTGTCCTGCAAAGTTGAAGGAAGAAGACTCTTGATAGTATTTGATTGTTCTTCTTCTCCTTCTTGAAGATGTTCTCTGGTCAGGCTGATTGCAGTAGAACTTTAGATTTCTGTAAGATTGTTCTTCTGTGCAATCTGAGGGTGTCTGTCTGATTTTCTGTATTGCTTGTTGTCTGTGTAGTAGTGCTTACTATCTTGATCCTTTCTTTTCTTTTCTATCTCTTTTTGGCTGACTGAGAACATTCAAAATTGGAATGTTGAGAAGTAATTGCAGTCGGCCTTGGAAGGAAGCGACAATCAATGATTTCCCCAACTGTTCCATGGAAAAACGACATTACAAGCACATTGAATGCCACACCTTATTGGTATCAGAGCCAGGTTGGTTAAAATACCACACCTTATTGGTTGTACAGGCTAACACCTGAACCACAAAGATCCCTCTGGTGAGATCAGATTGTTTTATTTCTGTTGTTAGATTTATTCCTTCACAGAAATGGCCCAAAACAAAGATTATGCAAGCATCAGACCTAGAGTGTGCAATCTTAACAAGTTTGCCATCTGGAAGACAAGAATCAGGTTATACATGAATTCAATTGATAAGGATATTTTTTCTGTTATCTTGACAGGTGTACCTCCAGAACCTGCAGCTTCTTCAAGCACCTCCACCAACATGACTGTAGTGCCCCCTCCAGAAATTAATGATGCCTACAAGAAAGCCAAAATGGCAGATGCAAAGGCAATGAATATCTTAGCTCAAACCATATCAGATGACATATTTCAAAAGGTGGCTGAGTGCACCTCAGCCAAATCCATTTGGGATTCCCTCAACCAAATGGTAGCTGGCTCAGTAAATGAGAGAAAAGACAGGAGATCCAATCTCATCTCCCTGTATGAGAACTTCAAAAAGGATGAGACAGAATCAGTGGCTGAAATGTATAACAGGTTGAGTTCAATTATCAATGAGCTCAAGACCCTGGATAAGGACATCACCTTGACAGAGGTGAATGATAAGATATTAATGTACTTCCCTAGCTCTTGGGATTCCAGAATCTGGCCAATCAAAGAAGCTAGAAGCCTCATTGAGATATCAACTGAGTCTCTACTAGGCAAGTTAAAATCCTATGAGTAGCTGGTCAAATCAAGAGAAGTAGCAGAACAGAAGGCTACACTCCAGTGAGAAGAATCACAGCATAGACTTCAAAGCATCTGAGGACAGTGAGACATCAACTTCCAATGAGGAACTCATGAGCCTCTTTGCAAAAAGGTTCTACAAGATAGCTAAAAGGATTTCAGAAGGAAACCATCCAGACAGGATGATAAGCCCAGTATAACAAGACACCAACCAAGGAGGTTGTGTTCTTTGGGTGTAGAAAGCCTGGACACTACATCTCAGAATGTCCAGAAAACCAAGAGAAGGACAAGAGCAGAGAAAAGGATTCCAGGAGAAGACACAGCAGCAAACCCTCCTCCAACAAATATAAAAGGAAAGACAAGAGCTTTGTTGTTGAAACATGGAGTGATACAGAAGAAGAAACATCCTCTTCCAGTTCAAGTGAAGAAGAGGAAGAAGCAAGATCCAAGGAGGTGTGCCTTATGGCAATTGATGCCTCCAGGAGTTGTTCTGGATCAGAAGAAGAAGCAGCCTAAGACTCAGAGGCAGATCAGGTTATTTCCAGTATTGATTTTAATTCTGATTCATTTAAGACTGAATTCAAAACAATGTGCTTCGACTTAATCAATTTAGAAAAGGAAATAAAAACTCTTAGAGAAATACTAGGAAGTCTTGAATCTGTAAATTCAGAAAACATAAAGCTAACAGACCAATTAACCCTAGCAAATGAACAAATAATTAAATTAAAATCTGAATTATGTGAGGCCAAACAACTTGAGCAATCTCTCAATGGGAGAAGTATCAAGCTGATGGACATAACAAGCACAGTAAATGCCAGATTAAATGGCAAGCTGGGCTTGGGTGCTTCATCAAGTTTACCCCCCCATAATTAAGAAAAATATTCTTACAACCCTTATCAAGTTTATTTCTGCAAAGGGAAAAGAAAAGTTAATAGACAAACCAATGTCAGAAAACAACCCAAAACCCCTAGACAAGAGAAACAAAAAATAGAAAACAGTTAATAAAAACAAAGTTCAGCAGCATTCGTCGAACTCAGATCGACGAAATGTGGCCAGTTTGTCGAACCCAGATCGACGAACGCTGAACGCAAATTTTAGTTATAATAATTCGTCTAACTGCGATCGACGAACTTACAACAATTCGTCAAACCCAGAAGGACCAAACAGAAATCATTTCTCTTACAGAAATTTTAAGCCAACTAATAAGACATTTAATCCAGTAGCTGATTGGATAATTCCACCTAGGAGATATCACCCCTTAGGTTATAAATCTCAACCTGCTTTATCAGTTATTTCCAGCTTTACTTTTCAACAAAATAATGGACCCAAGGTAACCTGGGTTAAGAACAATTAAGCTTTGTTTTTCATTACAAGTACAGGTGAAGAGCTGTCTAAGGGTAAGTCAGACCTGATACCTGGACAGTGGTTGCTCCAAGCATATGACAGGCAGCAAGACAAATTTATCCAATTACAAGTCCAAGCTAGGACCAAAGGTGATTTTAGGAGATTCAAAAAGTGGCCAGTCAGAAGGATATGGAGCAGTGAAGATTGGAGCAGTTACTTTCAAGAAAGTAACATATATAAGAGGACTTAAACATAACCTTATATCCATAAGTCAATTATGTGATAAAGGTTATCAGGTACACTTTAACTCTACTTCTTGTTCTATTATTAATAGTGAAAACCAAACTGTTTTAATTAGACTTAGACAAGGCAACATATATCTAGTAGATTTTATTTCTGCCATAACTGATGTTTGTTTACTCAATATCGCTAGTAACGAAAATGAGTTATGCCATAAAAGATTTGGACATGTAAACCTTAAGAATATATCTAGGTTATCTAAACACAACCTTGTTAGAGGTTTACCTTCTAGCCCCTATAAGAAGGAAAACCTGTGCAGGGCTTGTCAATTAGGTAAGCAAACTAAAACTAGCTTTAAATCCATTAATAAAAGTGATTCACCTAGGATATTGTATTTGCTTCATGTGGATCTATTTGGACCCATTGCAGTACAAAGACTAGGAGGGAAGTCTTATACTTTAGTGATTGTTGATGACTTCTCTAGATTCAGATGGGTAGCCTTTCTGAGAGCTAAGTTAGATACATTCATGATTCTTACAGACTATCTCAGGACCATACAGATTGAGTTCTCTACTCATGTTGTATTGATCAGAAGTGATCATGGCAAAGAGTTTGAGTCTCTTCTTATGTATGAGTTCTGTGAGAAGGAAGGTATCAGGCAGTGCTTCTCATCTCTTAGAACTCCCCAACAAAATGGAGTTGCTGAAAGGAAAAATAGGACACTCATTGAATCTGCAGGCACATTATTGGCAGATGCTTACATGCCTCTATCCTTTTGGGCAGAAGCTGTAAATACTGCCAACTATGTCCTGAATAGAAGCCTTATACATAAACTGAAAAATAAGACCACCTATAAATTACTTAAAGGGAAGAAACCTAAAATCACTTACTTTAAAGTTTTTGGTTGTATTTGTTACATTCACACAAATAACAAGAGATACATTACAAAGTTTGAGTCTAAGGCTGAAGAAGGGATTTTTCTAGGATACTCCCAAGCAAGCAAGGCCTATAGGGTTTTTAATAAATCCACCCTTAAAATTGAAGAATCTGTTCATGTATCTTTTGATGAAGCTAACATGTCTTATAAGGAGAAAGGGATTTCTACCAATAGCTTTTTGTAGGTTCCACCACTGTGTGAGTCTATAGAAGGACTAAACCTTACCCAAGAGGTATCAACCCATCCTACTCCACAGGTTGCTGAAGATAGTGAAGAAGAAATTCAAGAGGAAGTGGCTGAACTTCCCTCAACAGCTAGTACTATTCCTCAAGAGCAATTAATTATAGAAGCTGCTGTTTAACATGCTCCACCAACTGATCTTGTCATACTTATAGATCACCCTAGATCTCAAGTGATTGGAGACATTTCAGCAGGTATACAGACAAGACATCAACTCAACTAAGACTTGATGCATGCCTGTTTTCTCTCTCAAATTGAACCTCTCACCATCCATGAAGCTAAGCAAGATCCCCACTGGATCATTGCAATGCAAGAGGAACTAAATCAGTTTAAGAGATGTAGAGTTTGGGACTTTGTTCCAAGACCCCATAACTACCCAGTTATTGGAACCAAATGGGTCTACAGGAATAAGTTGGATGCTCAAGGCAACATTGTGAGAAACAAGGCTAGGCTTGTTGCTCAAGGCTACAGGCAAGAGGAAGGAATTGACTATGACCAAACCTTTGCCCCTGTTGCAAGGTTAGAGGCCATAAGAATATTCCTTGCCTATGCAGCTCACAGGAGATTCAAAGTCTACCAAATGGATGTCAAGATTGCATTTCTGAATGGAGTGCTTTAAGAAGAGGTTTATGTAGAACAACCTCCAGGTTTTATCTCTCCAACTCAACCCTCTTTTGTGTTTAAATTGCATAAAGCTCTCTATGGTTTAAAGCAAGCTCCAAGAGCTTGGCATGAGACCTTAGCAAGCTTTCTTTTAGAGCATAAATTTACAAGAGGAACCATAGATAAAATTCTTTTCACTAGACATCATAAGGACCAAATTTTGTTAGCACAAATATATGTGGATGACATCATTTTTGGGTCTACTGATCCCAAATTGTGCAAGAGGTTTATTGACCTCATACATTCTAAATTTGAGATGAGTAGCATGGGTGAGCTTTCCTACTTCCTTGGTCTCCAAGTGAAGCAGCTCCCTGATGGTATCTTCCTCTCCCAAGCTAAGTATGCTAAAGAGCTTATTAAGAAGTTTGGGATGGGTGATGCTTCAGGAATGAAAACCCCTATGGCTACCAATATTGTTGTGGATTCTGATGCAGCAGGGAAACCTGTAGATCAGAAACATTATAGGGCAATTGTTGGATCCCTATTATACCTAACAGCTAGCAGACCTGATATAATGTTTGCCACATGCCTTTGTGCTAGGTTCCAAGTGAACCCTAAAGAATCTCACCTTATTTTCCTAAAAAGAATTTTGAGATATATAAAGAGTTGTCCTAATCTAGGACTCTGGTATCCTGCAGAGTCAGAGTTTGAGTTAACTGGATACTCAGATGCTGACTATGCTGGATGTAGAGTGGACAGGAAGAGTACCTCTGGAACTTGCCAGTTCCTGGGTATGAGACTTGTCTCCTGGTTTTGTAAAAAGCAGACATCTGTGTCTACATCAACTACAGAAGCAGAATACATGGCTGCTGGCAGCTGATGTTCACAAATGCTATGGATACAAAACCAACTCCTAGACTATGGTGTCAAGTTAAATAATTCAACATTATTTTGTGATAATATAGTACTATTGCTATATCACAGAATCCAGTTCATCATTCTAGGACTAAGCATATTGAAATAAGACATCATTTCATTAGAGATAATGTAGATAAAAAGAAAATTAACTTAATCCATATTCCTACTGACTTACAGAGAGCAAACATTTTCACCAAACCCTTGGATGAGAAAACCCATCTGTTCTTTATAAATCAACTGGGAATGATTAATGAAGAAGAGTTAATTTAGTTTCTGTCTGCATTCGACGAATTTTCCAGAGTTCGTCGAATTAGGGAAAGTGTGGGAGATTCTCGTCGAACGGAGATCGACGAATTCTCTGTGTGGAAACAACTTTCGTCGACCGGAGATCGACGAACTTTGCTTCAGAAGATATTTCGTCACGAACTATGTTTGATTCTTCTGGATGAGATCGACGAATTATTTGTCTATAATTTATTTCGTCGAGCTCAGTTCAAAGAATTGTTTATTTTTCGTGGAATGGAGTTTGTCGATTCATATTCTGAAAATCTTATATCTAGGTTTTCTTCGACCTCCGTCCCGCGCTTTCAGTTCTTTTGCTCTTGATCGCAGTTTTTCTCTGTTTGTTTCTTGCAGATCATCAATGGCGATTCCAGCAAGCACCCTAGCCGCAATGAAATTTGATACTGGTTTTGATATGGACTTCGATTCTTTCCAACATTCTGACCCCATCTTTCTCTATATCTTGGAACTGCTAGAATAACTTAATCTAAAGGACTTTATGACCCGAAGGATTAAACTGCACTCAACTGAAATCAGAGTATGGGTGTATACATCGTCTGTTACTGAGGAAGATGTGCTGACAGGCAATATCGGGAGTACTGCTGTTCCGTTATCTCCCGTAATTCTTTCTGAAATTTTTTGTTTGGTGAATGGAGAAGATAACATGGAAATGGACTCTGAAGAATTTGGTGACATGCTGAAGTTAATGGGTTTTTCAGGAAGCAACCCTAACAAGTTGTTAAAGAAATAACTGTCTGCCGCCTACCAGTTTCTGGCGGACATCGTGGGAAAAATACTGATGGGAAAACACTCAGCGCATGACTACATTACCCGTCATCAATTTCTCATTATGTGTGCTGTGGTGATAAGCATTCTGTGAATTGCAGTAAAGTTTTTTTTTGAGTTTATAAAGAAAAAGAATAGTAAGAAAGAGGTCTGCTTCGGCAGAATTTTGGGAATTTTCCTCCAGGAGAAGGCTGGTGAATGCATGGTCTCCCCGACCATCTTCATCAATGCCAACAAGCGCCTCACATGCACTCTATTTGGCAGATGGGAGAGTACTATCTCCAAGCCCTCAAAGGCTTATTCCTCTTCCATCCAACCTTCTGAGAGCACCAGGGCTGTAAAGGCCACTCCCCTCCCTGTAGAAGAGGTCCTTTCATCTCCATCATCTCTTCCTGCACTTCCAGCACAACAACTCCCTCCCTCTTCCATTTCTTCTACCACACCTAAATCTCCACAACATACTCATGTGCCTACTCCTCCTCCATCTCCACCACTTGACATCACAAACATTCCTACACCCCCTGCTTCACCTCATGAGACATCTATTCCTACACCACCTCAGTCTCCCCTTCCCCCACACTTATCCTCCATTCCATCTTACAACATACCCTCAGACTCTGTCATACCAGATGCCAACATTCCATCTTCATCTCCATCCTGTCATCACATACCTGTTATTCCATCCTCTTCCCCTTCCCCATTTGATCCATCTACCATCATCTCCTTGCTCACTCCCCTCATCAAATCTCTCATCCAAGAGGCCATTACACCTCTTGTGACTTCCATCAATTCTTTATCTGTTCAAATTTCTACCCTATCTGCTGCCCCCTCTTCATTCAGGGGCCTGGCTCCAGGTTCTCCTGAACCCAGGCAGGGGGAGATGCTCTATGAAGAAGCAGCAGCAGATACAGTAGCAACCCACTCTACAACAGAAATTTCAGATACAGATACAGATAGTTTGCCAAATTTTGATTCTGAGATGATTGAATTAATTCAGTTTATGGATACTGACCTTGATTTAGATGAGTCCGTTGAGCAAATAAAACCTGTTGATGATTTATATTTAAATCCCACAATAAATTTGTCTGTTTTGTTGAGTAGTTTGGTACAGTTTTATGCAGTTTCTTCCAGCAGCTTTTACTAAGCCAAGTTTGGCTATTGTACCCTATACCTCCCCAATAAGTCCAGTAGTTGCTAAGCAACTCTGTGACAGTTTTGATCCTCCAGTGGTTTCTCTATCATCTTCAGTCATTCTAGAAGATATTTCAGTACCAGTTTTTGTTATGGATGACTCTCCCTTGCCTGATTTGGATGAGCTTATCCAGGCTGATATTGAAGAGGAGAATAAGGCAGCAACTGAAAGCTCTGTCCCCATTGTTTCTGACTCCTGTGCAGTCTCCTCCTCTTCTATTGCTAATATTCCAGTCTCTGAACCTTCTGCTTCTCCTCTAGAAAAAGCTATTATTTCTGATAAAGCTTTGAAAGCTTTGGATACTCTTTATGAAATCCCTCAGGGTTCTGATTCTGAAGAAGAAGATGATGATGATGACTCAGATGGAGATGCTGCCAGAAAGAAAAAGAAGATGCTGACAAAGAAAAGGAAGGTTCCTCCTCCTCCAGCTCCAAATCCTAATCCCACTGCTGACACCCCTTACTATATTATGCACAATGTCACTCCATACAAGGGAATGCCTACATGGATGTGGTTGTCAAAGAACTAGCAGAAGGAAAGAAAGAGAAGTAGGAGATATTCCCCCCATCCAGTGCACAGATATAGGAAGGATCCTCCTCCTCCTCCTCCTCCAGCAGCCGGTGCCTCTAGCTCCTCTAGCTATCAGAGATCTGCCCCAATGCAAACATATCAGGGACAATCAGGGAGATCTTCTGGAAGAAGCCAGCAGAGGCAGCCATCCTTAGGTAATCAACAACAGCATCAGCAGCAACAGCAACATACCTCTGAAGTACAAAAAGCTGAACGTCCAAAAAGGCCATACTCTCCTCCAATTCCTTTTGAAGATCCTGAAACTGCAAATACTGCAAAAATGGCCAGATTCCAGGAATTAATTGGCTTATCTCTGATTAATAAAGCCAAGGCTGAAGGCAAAGATACATCATGACTTACAACTATGTCTAAGTACAGAAAAGAAGACCTGAAAAGATTTGACAAAGGCAATAAATTGTTTAATGTTGATGACTATATGAAATTTCATCCAGAAGTAGTTGTCCCCAGAGCAACATCATTGAACATTATAGGGGCAGCTGATATGACTATGACAAAGGCTCAGGCTTCAGATCCCAAGAGAGAAATCATCTTTAAGAAGACAGGAGAGAAACCAACTGAAATTTCATAGTGAATGTGCATTCTAATGGTAACATTCTGAGAAGATCTGGCATTAATAACTCCGGAATCATCGCCAAGAAACGGGACGGGAAACCTGAAGAAGACCTAGTCTGGATTCATCGAACGAAGAACGCAATTCGTCGAGCTGAGTTTGAGTTCGTCGAGATGAGCTTGAGTTCGTCGACCAGACAATCTTCATTCATCGAACAGACAATCTTCATTCGTCGAGCTGAGATTCATCAAACGTCGACCTGAGAAGCTGAGAACTTGAGGTCCAAGTTTGTCGAGCTCAGAGTCTAATTCGTCGACCAAAGCTTGAAGCTGGACTTAGGAAAATTCTGAAGTTGTCCTGAATTTGCCTTGATTAAGAACCTCAACATTCGTCGAACAGAGAACAAGGATTGTCGAGCTCAGCACTAAGAATTGTCTCATGATCGTTGAGCGCAGAACACCTTTCGTCGAGCTGAATTCGACGAACGTCGAACTCACTTTGCTTAGTCTTGAAAACTTCTAAATCTGGAGTCTCTGAAGGTCTTGTTGATAGCTGGTCCATCTGAAGTTGAACCTAAGGACTTGGCCTAGACTCTAGGACACAAACTTGACCCTGGCTATACATGATGGGTCACATCCTAAGTCAGTGAACGTAGCCCAAATCAACTAGGGATCCAACATGTTTCCTTCGTCTAGAGCGCATAAAGTTCAACCTGACGGTCTTCATGAAACTATTCATATACCGTGCGACCAATGATGGGGTCACCTTCCTGGCCGTCTCACAATTCAAGGTCCGCGAGACGACCAACAAGAACCACAACTGGTTCTCGAAGCTCGTCTTCATCAAAGGTGAGCTCGACAATATACCCTGCTCGCCTCGGCAGAGGAGCGAGGAGGTGTACCGACCCCCGATGGTGATGGGCAATGATGACGAGCTGCACAAGTTATTCCTCGACAAGGACTTCGAGGTCGCATTCTTTAAAATGGGCCTCGACTCGCTCCCCCCGGTTCTTCTCGATGAAGGTATAGCTCCCTCCCTTCTTTCCATATTGGGCTCGCCAAAAATCAATTTTTTTACTCAAGTTATTCTCTGCAGGGGAGCGGCTGATCCCCGAGCACCCGCCATTTGCGGTCTCGGGACTTCACCCCGACCCACTCGCACGAGAGAGGGCAGATGCCGAGGCCTGCCTGAGCGAGTTGGGTCTTGCCCGACCTTCATCCAGCAAGAAATGACCTGACCCCAAGAGCTCCAGCTCGCCTCGCTGTCCCCCGCCTCCAAAGAAGATGAAGAAGGCGATGGCGGTCTCCAAGGGGAGAAAACAACAACAAAAATACATGAGCTCGCCATAGACCACGCCAGAGAAGTTACCAAAGAAAGACTAGAGCAGCGACGACCCATTTGCTTCCCCAGCCGCCAACAAGTTCGCTGTCCGCGAGCCAGGTCTGTCGAAGGTCCATCAAATTTTTGGCCTTGGTGGGAATTGTAAGGACCAGCTCGGCGAGATGATGGTCCAATGGGATGAGAAGACTCACAGGGTATCCATCTCATCCCTCCATCCCTCCTGGTCAGAGCACCGCCCCCTCACCAGGCATGCCTATGCACTCTGCTTCGGCCTATATGGCCGAGAGGACACGGAGGCTTACAACAACATGACCCTCCGGCAACTTGGTCATGAAAGCTCGCGAGCCCAGATGCGGGCCCTGGAGTTATCGCATATGGCGGTCTGCCACGGTTTTGGCCTCATCTACAACCTACTGAAGGCCGAGCAGGTGCGTGACCTCGCCAAGTACGATGTCGCCGACCTGGCGAGGTAGCTGGGGATCTCCGAGGACCTCCTCGCCAAAGCTACTGGCGGGGTGGCAAGTGCCGGCTAACCCCCTCTTCTTTCACTTAGGTTTTTTCACAAAAAAATATTTTTCTTACCCCTTTTTGCCTTGTAGGATGCCGAAACCGCAAGCGGCCTGCGAGCTCGCGCCGTCGAGCTGGAGGGGGAGAACAAGAGGCTAGAGGAGCGGAACCAAGGACTCCAGGAGCACAACAAGGGGCTCCAGAGTGAGCTCACTCGCCAGTTGGACATCCTCCTTCCCCCTTTTTGCGAGCCGGGCGCCTCAGTAAAGAGGCAAAAGATATTCACCGAGGCGGAGGTCGCCGAGAAGCTACGGGCCAACTCCATCAGAACTGCCGACTACACCTTGCAGGTCATGCGAGACATGCATGTGTTGATGGAAGGTTGTGAGGAGATGACCACGAGGGACTTGGTGCTGGAGTTGTTTCCTTTCGCTCCCCCACGACGAGAAGGAGGATAGCTTCAGCTCGCTCTTCAAAGACGTCTCCGGTTTTAAGGATGAAAATTCTGGAGGGGAGGGGGAGAGCTAGCTCGCCTACCTTATTTTTTTGCTTTATTTGTGTAAATCTCTTTCCCCCTTTTTTGTAACCTCGCCGAGGTGAGCTCCCTTGTAATCAGCGAATTCATCAATGAAAAATTACATTGCAAAATTTTATTCTCTGTACTTGCTTACTTTCTGTATTTCACTCGCACACATGTTGACCCTTCACTACGCGACCTCTCTAGGATAACATTCACCATTAGAATGTACTTGAGTTAGGATATGTACCCGTGCAGAGACCCCGAGATCTCGCCACCCCTTGATAGTAGGGCCAAGCTACTCGTCGAACTGGACCTGCGAGCATCCAGCTCGCTTTGGGATTCCTTACCATTAGAGACTTGTTATAAACCAAAATTCCCCAAGTAAAATCTTGAAAGGATGGAGTGTAGTTGTCGAGAACCGCTTCGACTCACCCTTCTTTAGTGGATGCCGAGATCTCGACTCGCAATTTTCGACACTGCCTTGCTTAGATAGTGCCACCCCATGGTGGTTACCGAGACCCCGGCTCGCCTCTTATGGTCTTGCTTGCGGATTGTTGGGTCTAACCCTAGTTTCCATCATGACCTTTACCCATGGCCTCTCCCCCAAGATCAACTTCAGATGCCTTTTGTTGATTGGAAAGAACAACCCAGGACTTGGTTCTGGAGCAACAACTTCATCCACCGAGGACCCCTGTCTTGTCGGTTAGGTGAAAGCCCGACAGGGGAGGATGCTTGGGACTTGGCTCCAGATCAAGAATAATGTCCACCGAGAACCCATGCCCTGCCAGCTAGGTGAAAGCGTGACATCGAGATCAGCTCGGGAATTAGCTCTAGAGCAAGAACAACGTCCCCCGGGGACCCCTGCCCTGCTAGCTAGGTGAAAGCCTGACAGCGGGTGCAACTCGGGACTTGGCTCTAGAGCAAGAACAACGTCCACCGAGGACCCCTACCCTACCAGCTAGGTGAAAGCCTGACAGCAGGAGCAGCTCGGGACTTAGCTCCAGAGCAAGAACAACATCCCTCGAGGATCCCTGCCCTGCGAGCTAGGTGAAAGCCTGGAAACGGGTGCAGCTCGGGACTTGGCTCCAGAGCAAGAACAACGTCCACCGAGGACCCCTGCCATGCCAGCTAAGTGAAAGCCTGACAGCGGGTACAGCTCGGGAATTAGCTCCAGAGCAACCACCGGGAGCTACCACCGACCCAATCAGCTAGGTGAGAGTCCGACGGCTGGTGTTGAGCATCAATCAGACTTTCCATTTGCCAAGCACCGGGCGCTACCACCGGCCCAATAAGCTTGGTGAGTGCCTGATGGCGGATGTTGAGTATCAACCTGAATTTCCCTTGGCCAACCACCAGGCACTACCACCAGCCAAATCAGCTAGGTGAGAGCCTGACGGCCGGTGTTGAGCATCAACCGAACTTTCCCTTGGCAAACCACTAGGCGCTACCACCGGCATAATTAGCTAGGTGAGAGCCTGACGGCGGGTGTTGAGCATCAACCAGACTTTCCCGTGGACAACCACCGAGTGCTACAACCGGTCCATTCAGCTAGGTGAGAGCCTGACGGCAGGTGTTGAGCATCAATAGGACTTTCCCTTGGCCAACCACCGGGCGCTACCACCGGGCCAATCAGCTAGGTGAGAGCCTGATGGCGGGTGTTGAGCATTAACCGGACTTTCCCTTGGCTAACCATCAGACACTACCACTGGGCCAATCAGCTAGGTGAGAGCTTGACGGTGGGTGTTGAGCATCAACCAGACTTTCCCTTGGCCAACCACCGGGCGCTACCACCAGCCCAATCAGCTAGGTGAGAGCCTGACGGCGGGTGTTGAGCATCAACCCCACTTTTTATTCAACCAAGTCTCATGTTGTTTCTGCCAAGCAAATGAATCATTAGCAAATAATTAGAACATGAAAAAAGCTATCTCATTACTTTCATGGGTAGAATCGCTTTAGGTCATCGCCGCTCCAGGCATGACTGAGGGTTTCCCCCTCTATATCTTGGAGGTGATATCCTACTGACTTTAAGGCCTCTTAGATTACATAGGGATCTTCGTAGTTAGGGTTAAACTTGCCGACAGATGCTGACCTCCAGGCCACTTCGACCTTATTTAGGACCAAGTCCCCCTTTGCAAATTGCTTGACTCTGATATGCTTATCAAAATACTTGGTCATTCGCCGCTTGACCTCCTCTTACTGGATATCTGACAAGTCATACAACTCCTCCACCATATCAAGGGAGAGTCGAAGCTCATCCTCGTTCTTGGCCCGCCACTCTTCTCCAACTTCTTCTACCTTAACCATCCGAGGTGTTCAGACCTCAAATTATATGGGGAGTTTTGCTTTGCAGCCATGAGAGAGTTTGAAAGGGGTCACCCCCATGGCTGTGTTTGGGGTGGTCCTCAGGGCCTAGAGGACTGAAGGAAGTTGTTCTACCTAGCTCCCCTTCAAGTTCTCTACCTTTTTCTTTAGGAGGTTCATAATAATCTTGTACGCTGCCTCCACCTGCTCGTTGCTCCTGGGATGATGGACCGACGCAAACCTGAGATCAATCCCAAGTTGCCCGTAGAAACTGATGAACTCGGCGCTGGCAAACTGTGACCCACTGTCTGTGATAATGGCCTAAGGTAGTCTATGCCTGCAGATTATCTCTCCCAATACAAAGTTCCTGATTACCGGGGAGGTCACCTTGGCCAATGCCCTTACCTCCAACCACATAGAAAAATAATCGATCCTGACCAGCAAGAACCTCCTTTGCCCACTGGCTTGAGGGAAGGGTCCTATTAGATCCATTCCCTAGATGGCAAAGGGCCAAGGTGTCGTGATGATTTTAATCCACTGAGCCAGCAGTACCTGGAGAGGGGCGAACAACTGGCAGTTGTGGCACTTCTTTGTGAATTCAGCGACATCCTGGCCCAGGGTTGGCCAGAAGTACCTTTGCCTAACTATCCTTCCTTCCAAGGTCCTACTCCCCAAGTGACTCCCACACTTTCTGGAATGGACTTCTTCCAAGATCCTCTGGACTCACCTCTCGGCCATGCAACGTGCTAACAACCATGAGAGGGTCTTCGATATAACTGCCTGTTGCGTATGAGGTAGTATGCTGGCTTATGCTTGACTCGCTTATTATCCATCCCCTCCGGGAACTCCACTGTGGATAGGAAAGTTGCAAAAGGATCCATCCACGAGAGGTGCTGCTCCACCTCCATCAGCTCCCCCTCCTCGATGGATAGACGGAACAAGCCGGTGATGGTTCCCACCACCTGGGGCCCATACTTGCCCAATTGGTTGGCCTGTTCATTTTCCTCCAGCGGCATATGTCGGATGGAGATGTCTAGAACATGCTAATGACCCCATTCACTTTTGTCAAATATAGTTGGAGTGTAGGCTCCCTTGCCTCAAACTCCCCATTGATCTGAGAGGCCACCACCATGGAGTCTGTGAGGATCTCCACATCATGCACCCCCAGTTCCCTGGCCAGGCACAACCCTGCTATTACTGCTTCGTACTCGGCCTAATTGTCAGTGATGAGAAAGTGTACGACCACCGTCTGCTCGATCCTTGTTCCCCGGGGGCTCTACAAGATCACCCTTACCCACAAGGAATGCCTCCCCGAGGCTCCATCCACCATCACCTTCCATGGAACTGGGCGAGTGAGTCCACCTCCACCACCTTGACCACATAATTTGCAAGAAAGTCATCCATCACCTGGGCCTTGATCGAGAGGCGGGGAACAAATGATATGTCGAACTCACTCAGTTCCACCAACCACTTTGCCAACCTCCCCAAATGCTTCACCTCCTCAAAGATGCTGCGGAGGGGATGCTCAGTCACCACCTGGATGGAGTTTGACTGGAAATAAGGTCGGAGCCTCCAGGCTGAGATGACTAGAGCAAAGGCCATCTTTTTAAAGATCGGGTATTGGAGCTCTACTTTCCTCAAGACCCTGCTCATGTAGTAGATGGACAACCTCTTCTTCCCTTTTTCCCAGACCAGGATGGAGTTTACCGCATCGATCCCGACCCCAAGGTACAGGGATAGATTTGTCCCTTCCCTAGTCCTTGGAGGAGTGGATCCTGAGTCAACTGCCTCTTCAAGGCTTGGAACGCCTCCTCGCATTCCCAGGACCACTCAAACTTCTGGCCCCCTCTCAGTGCCTTGAAGAAGGGAGAGCACTTCTATACTGCCCGAGAGAGGAACCTGCTAAGTCCTGCCAACTTTCCCGCCAACTGCTAAACCTCTTTGGAATTCTGCAATGATCCCAAATCCAGGATCGCCTTGACTTTGTTAGGATTAGGCTCCACCCCCGCAGGAGTAATAAAATGACCCAAGAACTTCCCCTACTCGCCCCGAAGACACACTTAAAGGGGTTCAACCTTATCTTATACTTCTGCAGGATGCCGAAGGTCTCCTCCAAATCCTGGTGATGAGAATCCACCTCCCGACTCTTGATCACATGGTCATCCGTGTACACCTCCAGATTCCTCCCATTTTGCTCTCAGAAGAATCGATCCATCATTTTTTTGATATGTCGCCCCTGCATTCTTTACCACAATGAGCATCATCTTGTAGCAGTAGCACCCATCCCCGGTGATGAAGGAGACATTTTTGATGTTGAGTGGGTGCATCCTAATTTGACGATAACCTGAAAATGCATCCAAAAAACTCATCACAAAAAAACTGACGACTGAGTCAACCAGCGCGTCGATCCGAGGAAAGAGGTAACAATCCTTAGGGCATGATTTTTTTAACAAAGAAAAATCAACACATATCCTCCACTGGCCATCTCCTTTTTTACCATTACAACATTGGAGACCAAGCCGGGGTATTGGATTTTGGACACGAACCTGGCCTTGAGGAGCTTGGCCACCTCCTCTCTGATGGGCTCGGCTAGCTTGTCCGCGGTGGTGCTCTTCTTTTGTTGAATGGGGAGGGCCTCTGGATACAGGTTGAGATGGTGGCAGGCAACATCCACATCAATCCCCGACATGTCTGTCGCGCTCCACGTGAAGATGTTCATGTTCTTCTGGATGCACTCCAGTATCCTCCCCTGGTCCTCCAGGCTCAACCCCCCGCTCATGCGCACTTTCTCCACCCATCCCTCAAGGGTGACAACCTCCATCTCTATCACCTCTTCCATAGCCTCCAGCCGGGATTGCTCCTCCCACTCGCTGGCAGCCCCCTCACCTGGTACTGGAACCTCCTCCTCAACTTCCTCCATGGCCATAACCTCGGCTAGCTCCTCCGGAACTCCTTCTGCCACCTCCACCTGGGTACGGATCTCCTACTCCATTTCCATCTCCTCTGCCCCTACTTTGTCCTCCTACTTGGACAGCTCCTCCATCCTCCTCTTCATCTCTTTGGCTCCACCCTTCCAAGAGATGAAGTTCACCGCAGTGACATAACACTCCCTTGACACTTTGGGATCTCCTCAGACCCTGACTTGGATTCCCTTGGTGCTGAACTTCAAGCACTGATGGAAGGAGGAGGGTACACAACAAAAGGTGCTGATGTGGGGCCATCTGAAAAATGGTGTTGTAGCTGCTGGGGGCATCCACGATGACGATTCTGGAGTTCTTAGACTGCCCCCAGGAAGCTATGGAGTCCCACTCCTCCTTCCACCTCCTTCATCTCTCCCGAGAACCCGAATAGAGGTCCATCTGAGGCCAACACCCTCTAGGCCTCCACCTTCTTCGAGTCAAATGCCTTTTTGAAGATGACGTTGACCGAGCTCCTGTTGTCGATGAGGATCCGGGAGACAGTGAAATTCTCAACCGAGGTCTGGATGACCAACACATCACAGAAAGGATCCTCATGATCCATCATATCTTTCCTTGAGAAGGTGATCTTCTCATCTGGGGGTAGGGTTTGGGACGTGGAGCTAATGCTATGATGGTACATGTTGTGGAGGCTCTCCTTCCAAGAGGCCTCGACCCCACCCCATGTGGATTACCCCGATCTCTCCTCGGGCTCCGACATTAGCCCGATCCTCACACCTATCATCCTCTACCTTGGGAAGGACCTCCTCAATCCGCACCTCCTGGCGTGGTTGTTTCTGCTGCTCCCTGTTCCCCCTCATCTCGAGCAACTCTGGGCACGTGGCCGTGGCATGACCCTCTTCGTGGTGGAGGTCGCAATAGGGTAACTCCACACTGACTTCTCGCCTCCTCCTCTGCTGGCCTCTCCTCCTCCCCTGGGCTATCGCCATATCCTGATGTTGATCGGGGATAGGAGGCCTCTGGCCTTGCCTCTAGCCTGGAGGGTTGAACTGATCCTGCCCCCCTGGCGGTTGTCCCATCTATGGAATCCTCTTCACTAGCCTTAGTCCTGCTATTCATACTGCCTCCAGCCGAGCCGATTGTTCGGCTCCTGGCACCCCCACCTCAGCTGCTGTTGCTACTGCTGTTGTTCCCCCTGCCTGGGTTCAACTCTTCTCACCTCCTGACCTCTGCCACCTCATGGATCCTTCTCTTCCTATGTGGCCCACTTGGCCAGCTTCTGGGCAAAGTCCAGGTTCAACGCCTCCCAGTTGACCTCCCTTGTTGCCCAATCCATCATCTCCTCATAGGAGAGAGGAGGCACCCTCTTCAGCTCCATCATGAAGAAGCCCTGCTGCAGCCCCAAGATGAAGGACATCATCAGGGTGTGCCCTGACATCTCCTGGACATGGAAGACCTCCTCCTAGAACCGGTACACATAGCTCCCTAGGGTCTCGTTCACCCCCGACTTGATGTGGAATAGGGACTCGGACTCCTACTTCCTCTTCTTGTAAGTGATAAAACTCAACATGAACCCCGAAGTAGGTCCTCGAAACAGTAGATGGAGCTGGTCGGCAACTGGTGGAACCAATCTCTTACCTTCTCCTTGAGGGTGATGGCGAAGAGCCTGCACTTGAATGCATCCGACATCAGTCAGATCGATACCGTATCCTTGAACCACTAGATGTGTTGAACTGAATCGTCCTTCCCGGTATAGTATGACATCTTCGGCTCAAGAAACCCCTCTGGAACTGGGGGGATGAGACCAACTCGATGAAGGGGCTGCCTCCCCCTGCTGGGCGAGCTGAGGGATATTGCACACCCATCTCGCCGATCCGGCCTCCACTCGCCAAGCCGGGGAACAACACTCACCCATGCAGATCTTGCTCCCTCCCGTCCTCTACTACCTCCTTCCCAGGTCGCCTATCGGGGGAGTTCTCCCCCAGTGTCAGGGGCCGTGACAACTGGGACCGCTGGCGTCGAGCACTCGACGTGCATACCGAGTGCGAACTTGACGAGGCTAAGAACCTCATGCCTGAAATCCTCGAACATCCCGAGGGTGGCGAGTGGAGGGGGAAGGGGTGGCAAGTCAGCCCTCCCCGAACCTTGTCCTGCTCCTCCAGTCATCGAGCTCACTAAAGATTTTCGGTGCTGCTCACTCACCAAACTCACCGCACCAAAATGTTGAAACTGAAAACTGGCTTCTTGTGGAGTTCGAACCCTTGGGGAAGTGGTGATCTCGCACTTACTTCTCCCTCACAAACTCAAATAGCTAGAGACTTAGAATAAGAAATGGACCAAGGGCTCCAGCATAGAGGTCCCACTACAAACCCGGAAGATCTTAGAATGCTTCACCTCCTTAGATAAGTGCTGAGCTAAGGATACCTCAGAAAGCGCAAGAAGACCAGGGCACAAGTAAGCATGCCTTCTGAGGTGCCCCCTTGGGTCTATTTATAGTTTTCTGAAAACGGTCTGCCAACATCCAACCTCCGCTGTTCTAAATAGCTATATGCTGTCCAGATTGGCCGGCCAATAGCGTAACTTTGGTGTTCTAAAATGCTATGGGCAGGCCAGTGGGGGTAAAATGGTGAAAATACAACATACAATACTGGGTGAGTTGCCCTTGAAAACCTCCACTCGCATGGGGCGGCGAGTGCTCGATGGTGCTAGCAGTCGCCGCCTCCCTATGGCCCTGGGCGACTGCAGGCTAGAAATGCCCCACTCGCTAACTGCCTGCTGAGAGCCATGGGCGAGTGCGAGCCTACTTCTCCACTCGCCCTTGTTTTTCTCCACCCCACCTGGGTGAGCCGACGGGGCTGTAGAGATCTCACTCAATGCCAGGAAAGAGGTGTTGAGTGTCTGGGCTTCACTCAACGCCAAGGAAAGAGGCGTTTGGTGAACAAGCCTTGCTCGATGCCGAGAAGGAAGGCATCGAGTGGACTCGACGCTGAGACGGAAGGCGCCGAGTGGACTCGACGCCATGGGCCCGGCTCGCCTGGGACTTGGACTGCCTGACTTGGCTGGTCTGGCTCCTGTCGATCCCCACTCGCCGAATATAGGGTTATACAATATTATAATTTGGTATCAGAGGGAGGTTCGTGTCTAGGTTGAGGTTTACTGATCGATCTAGCGTATGTAATCAGATAGCGTAAAGTTTTCCACATAGGATTCTTGCGGGACCATGAGTGTCCTTGTGTTCAACTTTTACGAGTAGAATTTGATCTATGTTTACGTTATTTTGTAAGGGTGGAAGTGATAGTGCGGGGACATCGAGGCCGTGAGAGGAGCCTATGGCGAGCAGTGCTACTGATCAGGGTCCCATGGGCATGGGAGTGTCCCCGGTCGAATTCTATCGTATGCTAGCAGAGGCAATGGTGCGGCACAAGTTGTGGCGGCACCACAAGTTGTGACACTTATTGTTCAGGTAGTGACTCTCATTACCCCGGATACGATGCCTGCCATACCGGGCGGAGGGGCCAGACCGACAGAGCCGTTGGCTGAGAGAGCTATCATAGGGTAGGGAGACCGTCAGATGAAGTGTTTTTTGAGTTTCCATCCTCCAACGTTCAAGGGAGTCGGCACCCCGACTGATGAAAAAGATTGGTTGGTAAGGATTTAAGAGCTCTTGAGAGTAGCAGAGACACCAGAGGACAAGCAATCCCAATTTGTTGTCTTCACGTTGGACGGTGCTGCAAAGCTATGGTAGGTGACCCATAGTGGCTGTCAGTTTCCTAGTTGCACCTTATCCATGGGTGAGTCATTCCTGAAGCGGTATATCCCCTCTTCGACGAGGTTTGCTCTTTAGAGATTGTTTCTACATTTAGTGCAACACGACAGAATAGTGGATGAGTACATGTAGGAGTTTACTTAGTTAGGCCATTATGCAGGGATGACCATAGCAGATGATGAGGAGAGGGACAACCTCTTCTACCATGGGTTGAGAGAGAACCTAAGGCAACTGCTCATAGCCATGAAGAATGCAGGATTCAATGAGCTGGTTGAAGCTGCTAGGACATTGGAAAGCAACATGGAGCGAAACCAATGCTGTAAGGGACTTGTAGTGAAGTTGGGATAAGAAAAGACTTCTCAGTTGCAGTGGAAGTCAGAAGGGAGTAAGTGGAAGAAGAAGCCTCATTCTTTTAGGTCACGAGAGAAGAGCGGTGTTATGTTGGGAGTGTCCAATTTTAAGGGACCGCCGGTGTGCTAAAAGTGTGGCAAGCTGGGCCACATAGTTCAAAATTATATCGATGGTGGTGCTGAGCTAGGGCCGAGGAAGGAGAAGTCAGTGCATTTCGATCCTAGTTATGCAGAAAAGGGGAAAGTAGTGGAGTCTAGTGCTTCACATTTATCTCCAGTGCAGCCCAGAGCTTACAACCTGGGGCAGCAGAAAGTGATTCGTCAGCCAGATGTGGTGACATGTACGAATGGTTTGAGTTCGTTTACTAGTTTCAAAATATTTGTGACATTTTGTGTTTGTTGCATGCATACTAGGCTTTGTGCTATTTTTCAGCTACCCAGCTAAAGTGTTGTTCGATATAGGAGCATCACACTCCTATCTCGCAGAAATATTTATCAAGAGAATCAGTGTTAAGCCCTTTACGGTGGATGAAGAGCTTAGTGTGCACATGCTCGATGGGTCAGTCATGACTACCAAAAAAAGGGGAGCATTTATTTGAGGATAGGTGAAGCTGATTTCAGGTTGGTCGCGATAATTTTGCATTTAAACAAATTTGATGTGACCTTAGTGATGGATTGGCTTGCAAAACAGTGGGCTAGTATTGACTGCCTGATGAAGGTGGTGACCCTATAGATCAAGGGAAAATAGGAGATCAATTTTGAGGGCCTTGGAGTCTTGACCTGCTACCTTATTTCAGCAATGCGGTTGGCACGTGTAGTGAACCAGGGAGGTGTAGTGTTCATAACATTGTTAGAAGTTCACTCCATGAAGTTGGAAGTCAGAGATGAGCCTATTGTGTCAGAGTTTGAGGATGTGTTCCCCGATGAGCTTTCGGGAGCACCTCCCCAACGTGAGATCGACTTCACGATCAAATTGGTACCAAGAGCAAGGCCAATGTCACGTCCTCCATTTTGGATGGCACCAAAAGAGTTGGTCGAGCTAAAAGTTCTAGTGCAAGGATTGTTGGAGAAAGAGTATATTAGGCCCAGGTCTTTGTCGTGGAGTGCGTTAGTGCTATTTGTGAAAAAGAAAGATGGTACCATACGGTTGTGTATAGACTTCCGTGAGTTAAATAAGCTGACCGTCAAGAATAAGTACCCATTTATGCGGATAGATGACTTGTTCGACCAGTTGGTAGGGTTGGTGGTGTACTCCAAGTTGGACCTGAAGTCAGGGTATTACTAGTTGCGTATCCGGGAAGAGGGCATTCCTAAGATAGCGTTTGGTACGAGTTATGGTCACTTTGAGTTCTCAGTGATGTCATTCAGTTTGACGAACGCACCATCAATGTTCATGAATTTGATGAAGTGAGTGTTTTAGCATTACTTGAATTCATTTTTGGTAATATTCATTGAAGTTATCTTAATGTATTCAAATTCAAAAGAGGAGTATGAGACTTACTTGAGAGTTGTCTTGTAAATCCTGAGGGAGAACCAACTTTATGCTAAGTTCTCAAAATGCGAGTTCTGGTTAGAGAGCGTGGCTTTCTTAGTCCATGTGATTAGTGGAGAAGGGGTGGTAGTGGATCTAGTGAAGGTTGAAGCCATTAGAGATTGGTCTGTTCTGAGACCGTGATGGAGTTCAGGAGTTCCCTTGGACTAGTCGGTTCTACAGGAGGTTTGTGGAGAAATTCACGCGGATAGCATTACCCCTCACTCCTCTTACTTGCAATGATCAAATATTTGTGTGGACATCGGACTGTGCCTGAGCACTCAAGGACTTGAAGGAATGGTTAATGTCTTCCCCAATTCTAAGTCTTCCTAGTGGGACTGAAGGATTCTAGATTTTTAGTGACACATCTGGGTACGAATTGGGTTATGTGCTGGTGTAGCCTGGCAAACTGATAACTTATGGGTCCAGACAACTGAAGCCTTGTGAGAGAAATTACCTCATCCATGACTTGGAGCTGGCTGCAGCAATTTTTGCTTTGAAGATATGACAACATTACGTGTATGGCGCAAGGGTGGAGATCTTCATGGTCTACAAGTGGCTAAAGTACTTATTAGATAAGAAAGATTTGAACAAGAGATAATGCAGGTGGGTCGTGTTCCTTGGGTACTACGGCGTGGTGATTCAATACACGTCAGGCAAGGCCAATGTTATGGCCGATGCTTTAAGTAGGAAATATTTTGTGTAAGGGAATTGGATTCAAGCACATGACGAGAGATTGATCCAAGACTTCGAGTCTCTAAGCATTATTTGTGTAGCAAGGGCTGAGTCTAGTGTGGCACGATTGAATTATATAGATTTGCAGTGCGACTTGGCTAATTGATGGAGAAAATCCCGGAGGTATTTTATGAAAGAAAGAAGATGATGATGATGTTCTCCGAATCTACATTCGATAAAGGAAAATGTACCTTATCGCTTATAGTATAGGATATAATATCAAGGTCGTATTAGAACCAAGGCGCGTCGATTAATTCTACTTCAAAAAGATTTCCATAATTTTATCAATTAAATATCTAGAGTTGGTTTGCAAATAAGAGGAAGGTTATGAAATAAAAGAGGCTGATTAAAATATAATTAAAAGGTTAGTACTTGATCTCGAGTCACCTTGGATTGAAAATAACCAAAAATAGATAGAGCCCTAATTCTCTTTAAAGAATATGCTTGGACCATGAAGGTTCCCAAAATATGAACGCACCTCTTTCAAGGTTACGCCCAACTAATTTTAGGTTAATCAACTGAACTTTCGGTCTATAATCGAAACCCCTAAAACTCGCTTTATGTGGTGAACCTCTCTATTGGATTTGACTCCAATTCGGGAAATTTGTGTCGTCCTCTTTCAAGGATTACATTCAACTCCCTTTACCCTTGATTGATCCATCCGTACGCATGATCCTTTCGGCTACTAGAATATGAAAACAAAAGATAAAATCATATATCGATGATATGACCTCTCTAAATATTAATCAAGCGTAAATACTAAACATTCATTAAAAGAGAAAGAGAAATATAGATTAAGATAAGGAGATCATTTCATTTCTCGAATCATCTCGATCAAGCACTAAACAAAGTTTAGTTACTCATAATAATGGAGGAAATGAAAATCATATTAAGAGAAGGCAAACTTATTATTTCTTATTAAGGAGAAATTACAAAACGTGCATAAAGAAACTACAATTAAAAGAGTGCAAGGAAATAATAAGAGTTCTAAAGGAAGAAATGCAAAATTAAAAAGAGAAATTGAAAGAACATTAGAACCATAAAAATATTAAGCTAAAATACTCTAAAAGAAACTCTCAAATAGCTCTCTCATTTGCTAAAATGAACTAGGAATGATTGCGTTTCGAAAGATAGGAAATGTGCTCTATTTATAGGCCTGGGAGTTACTGCAGGCGGTAGCTAGATACCGCGGGAGGTAGCTAGCTACCGCGGGAGGTAGCTAGCTACCGCGAACGGTAGCTAGCTACCGCGAACGGTAGCTAACTACCGCGGGTGGTAGATATCTACCGCAGGCGGTATCTTACTACCGCGGGCGGTAGCTTACTACCGCGGGCGGTAGCTTACTACCGCGGGCGGTAGCTAGAATAAGTGTGAAGGCAGTCATAGGCATTGACCCCAAAATTGGCCCGACGGCTTGTCGGTAGAGCTACTGTCGGTGGTAGCTCGCTACCGCCGGCTGTAGCTCACTACCAATAAAGTGGTTGTTTTGACTTGGGAGAGGCATGAGCCTTGCTGGAGGGTCTTGGGCTGACCTTGGAGGGGCTTGGACTTTAATTTCTTCATGAATTCGTCTCATCAACACGGTAGTATAACTAAACTTGATAGTTGGCACGCCCTGGTTGAGGGTATGTTCTTTAGGATTTTTACCAAAATGCTCCAAGAACCTGCAAAATATTGAAATATGCATATTAGGATAGAATTATAAAAGTACAATGTTTAACAGACAAAATTAACAATATATATATATTTGATTATTTATATTTTTGTATTACTAATTTGGATTAAATTATCCATCATCAAATTCTCCCGGACTTATTATTTTGCTTGTCCTCAAGCAAAGTCATACAAGCTAGCAAAGATAAAAAAGGACTAACCAAACAAATTGGTTATGCCAAACACGAGTACGATACAAAATTAAGGTAGAGAAATTATGAAAAGAAAACTAAACATTCTTACTTAGTCTTGGCACAAAATTTTATAATTTTCACTAGCATAAAAATAAATCATCCCATGTTTTTAAGCAAAATTAAAAATTGAGTATTGTGATAAATGAAAATGATATTGAGTTGTAACTAAAATCTAAGGGACATTTTATAATCTTATCAATCTAAATCAAAGATCAATACTGCTACCTAAGAACTTACTCAATTTATTTTCTCGCTACCGTTCTAAAAATAAACCTAGGAAGCATAAATCAAAAGAACTTTCATTAGGTGTAACTTCTTGGCTTAGGTTTTAAGGGTGTGGAGTTCAAAAGATAAATATGAAGGGTACAACACACTTAAAACAAAACAAAGAGCATTGTAAAGAAATTTGTTGCTAGAAAACAAAATTTTGACACACCAAGTAATTTTGCAATATAAATTTGGGGTCAAAATAACATTCATAATCGTTTTTAAAAAAATATAAATATATCTTCTTCCTTTTTTATAGTGATTAACTTTTTTTCTTTTTTGTAGTAATTGAGATATAATACAAATCTCCAACATTTTGATAAAATGTAGTGCACACAAGTGACATATAAAGCTCAAAAAGTTTTAGTTGTGCAACTTGGGTAAGCTATATGGCTTTGGTGAAAAATAAGTGGGGATTACAAAAAGAATAGGAAAATGCACAACGTGGCTACCAATGATTAAGAATTTAAGGTTCGGGATTCAAAAGCTCAAACTAATCAAAAAAGCATAGATCATATTCATGCTCTTAAGCCTACTTAAAGCAAAGTATTGAATATTTCAAGAGACAAATTCTAGATAGAAAATAAAGATAATTGTCTTTTCATGAAAAATGAAGATAATAAGCGTTTAGATCAGTTCACATCTACTATACTTAACACTAATCAGTCATTTCAGAGATTTTAAAAGAGAAAATAAGGGATGGTAGATTTTATAAAAGTGAAAATCATAAAGAAAATGACTATGAAAAGTGCAAATATTTAGGAAAGTTTTTATAAAATAACATGTTATCTTAATTAGGAGCACTATATGAGCCAACATATTACTCATGAAACATAGACAAAATGAAAGTTAATCTATTTTATTTTAACTAAACAAGTATATAAATGATTAAAAACAAGATAATGCAAAATCATGGGGTACTAAACGATTTAGAAAAAATTAACTCGAATTATTAATAGTTATATATAAGTTCTATGCAATATTTTTTTGATTATATTTTTTGTTTTGTAAGTGCTAAAGACAAAGGAAAGAAAAGAAAAATATTGCATCTTTTGGATTTTTGGAATTGATAGTTTTTTTAGATTAAGGAACTATACCCTCATACTTAAAGTTAAACATTGTCCTCAATGTTTAAAACTAAGTATGAAGCAATAAAAATGCAATAAAGAAGTGGAGGGGAAAGTGGGCATCCCTGATGGTGAAGTCGGGTAGGCTAGAAAGAAACTTGCAAAAACATGTTAAAACAAATAAAACCATAACAAAAATAATAAGAAGATAAAGTTTGTGGTGCCTCCTAAAAGCACTTTGTTTACCGTCGTGTAGCTTGACTAATTGGCATGGAAAATTATATGGTGAGGGTCTCGATATTGGTGGCAAAAGTATCATTAGAAAAAAAGAATTTTAGTCGGTGGCCGTTCACTTTAAAGGAGCCAAGTTCCAAGTGGGAAATAAGAATAGTCCCATATGGCCAAACCTCTTTGACAACAAAGGGACCAGACCATTAGGTCTTTAATTTACACGAAAAATGACAAAGGCGTGAGTTATAAATAAGTACGAGATCCCCTAGTGAAAAACTTTTAGGAAGTTTAACATTTTTATCATGATAGAACATTGAGGGCTCCTTATAAAACGTATTATTTTCTTAAGCGTTAGAATGCCATTCATCTAGTTCATTCAATTGCAATTTTCTTTGCTTGAAGGCCAAAGTAGAATCAAGATTAAGGAATTTCAGCGCATAATAAGCGTGGTGCTCTTACTCAACCAGAAGGTGGCACGCTTGGTCATGAACTATATAACACCCCCATCTGTCATGTTGAATATAACAGAAGGTCCGGTTGGGGCCTCACGCCATATTTCATAGAAATTTAGTGGAGTTACACATTTATCCCAAACCATTTACGTATCCTAACTCTGGGTTTCATTCTAGCGAAAGCATTAAGAGTAATAAGAACCCAAATACATGAATGTCCACTAACCAACAAGTAGGAATGATAAAAAAAAACACAAAGAGTTTGGCCTTAAGGCCTTACAAAAGGTTTCCTAAAAAATTAAGGTGATTTACATACATCGACATGCAGGCCGACAACATATGAAAGTAGTAAAGATGCTTCGCTTGGCCTTCGAGGGCCGACATAGCACAAAGGGCTTCAGCCCCTACTTTCCACTTGGCTCCCCAACACCTACATAGGAACAATCCACAAAGATGTGGCAAACAAGGCAACGGTCAACATTAGCTGACCAAATTATAATGACCATTCCCCTCACTCGGGGTGGCGGTGCTCCTTCCCTGCAGGTAAACATGTATATATAATGACATCAGAACGTGCAACTTAAGCACAATTCACCACAGATGTTGGCACGGCCGGCCACACATCACGTGTAGTCAGGGCACATTTTTCGGCATACTGGAATCCCATTATCACCACCATCCTCAGGCCCAGACCGATGGTTCAACATTGAGCATTACTAGTCTTTCCGGCCCATAGCCTAAGACTCTCTTCCTCTTTTACTATGACAAAGTCAAAGGCACTTTTTTTATCTTTAGATACATGCCAGTGACTCACTCCAAGTCGATCGCCATAGGGTGGGTACAGGTTAGCTACAGCCCGTTGCTCAAACCGTCAGGCTCACAAGCCATGATGTGGGTCGGCCTCCCCTTGCCCATTCATACAATACATAACCACTTTATGTTTCAAGGCTGGCTCTCACGGCCACCTTAGTTGGATAGTTTAAGCTCACAACTAAACATATTGGCACTTCGACTCCAAGAGACAGGCCTCAAAAATAACTCTCTAGGAGCTACCTCCAGCGGTAGCACTACTACAGTAAGGTAGGGGATAGAACACGATTTCTTCCCAAAACTTAGGTATTTTCCTGGATACCAACTCAAGTACTCTCATTACAGCAACATGTACACCCCATAACTCGGTAAACTACATGTTTAACCACAGAGTCTTCTCTGGCATGAAATGCAATACATCACCAATTCAGACCATCTTATCCGAATGAGCTTCACACATCATGCCTATTTCTTACTTCGATTCTGAATTCTATATGTAAGTATCTCATAGGAGATACCATCGATCAACCCATTGGAAATCCCTTTGCTCTCCAACAATTAGTGGGGGACTTCATGCAATTATGCCAAAATAAGGACTTCACATGTCCAAGGAGGAAGATCAATACTCTTGAAGTTCGTTTCGGCACCATGGATGAGAAACTAGATGGATGAAAATGACCGTAACAGGCTCGCCTCCGTGGATCTAAACTCGACTGGTGACTCAGAGCTCCGAAGCTCCAACAATGGCAGGATCTCCTTCCTCTTCCTCTTCCTTAGCTCTCTCACTCTCTCTACCTCATAAAAATAGAATGGCCCAAGGGAAATGAGGTTCAAACACTCATTTACTGACTTTATCTCAACGGGGAAGTAGCTCCACCGTCGGATCTTTATTAAGATCCATGAGTGACCGCAATTCGATTTAGTTTTCTTAATCCGTGCACTACTGCCGTGTGGTAAATTGTCGCGTAGTAGCTCGGTTGGTGGCTTCTCCCGCAAGCCCACCGTTTAAACACACCACTCGAACGCTGACACGTGGCCTTGATGCCATCAACTCGATGCTCACTACCTCCAAGCGGTATCGCTACCACTGGACGGTAGCTCACAAAGAGCTATGCCAATTAAATCAGCTACGATAATGCCAACGCTAGCACTACCGTTAGGCGGTAGCATCTAGTGAGTTATTTCTAGTAAACTCTGAGGCATTACAATTCTCCACCCCTTAAAGAAAGTTCATCCTAAACTTCAAGAATGAAAGAAAATAGTAGAATACGGGCAAAACTTGAATGGTACCTTGGAAAAATAGCTCAGGAAACTCCTCAAGCATAGACAGCTCCTATTCCCAAGAAAGCTCATCACATCTGCAATTATCCTAACAGACTTTGACCGTTCGAATCATTTTGTCCAGCCGCTGTTTAACTTCAGTATCCTCGATGCGAATAGGCTTGACCTTAGTCTTTAACCCCACATCGACCAACACTTGATCAACGGAGACCACCTGAGTTGGCTCTTTCAATGACTTCCTCAGCGCTGATATATGGAACACATCGTGCAATCCGTTCAACTCTGTCAAAAGAGCAAGCCAATAAACAGCTTCACCAACATGCTCCAAGATCTCAAATGGCCCAAGGTACCTCAGACTTAGCTTCTTCAAACCTTTGAATCCTTGATATGCCCTTGAACGGTTTGATCTTTAGATAAACTCAGTCTCCAACGACAAACTCGACATTTTGGTGCTTGGCATTGTAGTATTTGGCCTGCCTATCTTGAGCGATCAACAATAGCTCACGGATTATTCGTATTGTTGAAATAACATCTTCAACTTCCTTTTGCTTAAACAACTTAGTTTTGCTCGTCTCCCCCCAAGCCGAGGGGGTACGCCACTTTCTACCATAAAGGGCCTCGAAGGGCACCATTTTAATACTCTCATAGTAGCTATTGTTGTAAGCAAACTCGATCATAAAGAGATGATCCTCCCACCATTTTACGAAATCCAAGGCACACATATGGAGCATATCCTCCATTGTCCTATTGATCTTTTCGGTCTGCCCATCTGTTTGATGATGTAAGGTCGTACTGAACTTCAACTTGGTCCCCAATAGTTGGTGGATTAGCCTCCAATCATTTGAAGTAAAATACCAATCACAGTCACTTATGATGTTACTGTGCACTTGTAAAAATTTGTTAATCGCGGAAAACAGGAAACCAGGCGCAGGAACACTCAACCAATCTGAAGCCAAATATACTAGATGCAAACATAAGATCAAGAATCTTTTACTATCAAAAAACTTTACATGGCAAGACATATATGGCGAGACATGATTCGCTGATGTACCCGATGGAAGGAAAAAGAACAAGTAACAAAAAAACTATGCGGACTTAAGGAGTAATCGCCGACTCTACCGAGCTGCTCTATGGAGTCTGCTAATGCTGCTTAGTCGCCAAACCGCAACCTAGCCGCACGAACAACCCGTTATTCGAATGTCGAAGAACTCTTTTTGCTAATCCGCAAGACGCCTAACCGCAAGGTCACCTAGCCACCAAATCTCCGCGAACGGCTGCTGTCAAACTTAATTAGCCACCAGAAGTGGATAGCTTATTGAACAGGGAAAATGTTGCCGAAGAAAGAAAACCGCCTAGCTGCAAACCACGACATGCTGCTAACTGCTAATTGCTAACCACAGAGTCTGCACTGATCCCTAACCGAAGTCAGAAATAAGTCCTTGGCTTCTCAGCACTGTCCGCACAACCTGCATAGTAAATGCTGGTAAATCTTTCAAACCACGCAAACACAAAATCCTATCCGCAGCAACCACCTGAGCTCACCTACAGTTCATTCAGATATACTATTGATATAATAGGGGGTTCTATTTATAGGCACGGAGAGGAGTGTGATCACTACCCTAGTTGATAGGATCACCACCCTACCTCGCAGCGGACATTTAGAGAATCCGCCAAGCTATGGACACAAGGTCAGTCCGCCTTATCGCCACAAGGCCAAGCCAAGACTAGACCACCACTAGTAGACCATGCGATACACCACCAGTCTGCACACAAGCGGACACAACTCCAATCCGCACGCACCAAAATGGTGTTGGGATTGGTGTTTGCCTGAATGTCTGTAGTTATCCCCTACACGGCGTGGCATCATGGCACATGTTTTCTCTTACTCTGATATACATTTAAATTCAGAGAAAATGCTGGTTGTGACAGTAATACCCCAAAATTTCTACCTCATATCTGGGCATGCCTGGAGCAATCACTAGCGATAGCTTTATCGCCAGGTGATGGTGTATCATTGTGACCATTGAGAAGTCACAATGATATCGTTGGGATCGTTGGGAAGTCCCGAAGATATCATCTTGATCATTGAGAAGCCATGACGATATCGTCTTGACCGTTTGGAAGTCACGATGATATCGTTGTAACCGTTGAGAAGTTATGATGATATCATCATGACTGTTGGGAAGTCCCAATGATATCATTGTGACAGTTGAGAATCCACAATGATATCGTTGTTAGAACCAAGGAAATCAGTCTCTACTGTTCGGACCGACGGGGTGACCAAAGCTTACTGATTTAGTGGTCACCTCGTGGAAGACTTGGCGAGAAGAAGGTGGTGAATCAAATGAATAACTCCGAACTGCCTACAAATAAGACTCTCGTGCTGCAGCGAGGAGGTCCTGCCACACTCCCTAAATTCTATAGGAACTTGCCCTCCTAAAGCCATTGCTGAGCTCAGCACAAGTGAGGCTGTCTGTGAACTCACCAATCATATGGGGGTGAAGGTATCCTCTACTTATTTCTTGGAGTCCTATTTATAGGCAAATCCAAGGGGAGGGGTTTATAGTCTGCAAACATCCGCCCCGACGCGCTCGCCCTAACTAGGAGAGGTCTCCTCAACTCGCCTCCTGCTGGGGTAAGGTCTTCTCAACTCGCCCCGGCTGGGGCGAGGTCTCCTCAACTCGCCACCTACTAGGATGAGTTCTTCTCAACTCGCCCTTGATTGGGGTGAGGCCTACTCGACTCGCCCAATGCTATGGTGAGGTATTCTCAACTCGCTCCCAGCTAGGGAGAGGCCTCCTCGACTCGCCCCCTACTAGGGTGAGCTCTTTTGAGTCATCCTCAGGATTCTCTAATCTCAACAAAATATGGGTTACACAATCGTCGTGACCGTTTGGAAGTCACGATGATATCTTCGTGACCACTGGGAAGTCCCGACGATATCATTGTGACCGTTTGGGAGATGCAATGATACCGTCTTATGCATTAGGTTTTGAGTATTAACATCATGTTGCGAACCAGAGCGTGTTTCTGGGCATCTAATCTTCTTGGAAATCGATCTGATGGCCCAGATCTGTCGTCCGTGAGCTTTATTTAGGGCATAGGGGATTCCCCCCTCTTTTTACCTAAGTCCATTGTGACTTGATGGCTCGTGGGTGGGAAGTAGCGGAGGAGGAATAAGACCTAGATCCGCCATTGTCGAAACTTTAGCGCTCCCTTTGCTGATCTGAGTCCGGATCCGAGGAGATGGCTTAGAGGCAAACAGGTGCATCAATGCTTCTTCAAGTTGTCATGGCGAGGAAGAGGTTTTGTAAGGTAACGACATCTCTCCTCCTGATTTTAGGATACGTGCATGACATCCCTTTCATTTATGTCATTATTTTGAGCATTTCGGCACCGGATCTCTTAAATTAAAGGGGTTTGGGTCACCTTGGTTAAAGAAGAACCACCAGGTCAATTGAGTCCATCCCCGACATATTTTTGCATTAGAAGTCTGCTCCGTTAGTGGATTAGGCATTGTGGGTGAAGTCGAAATTACTACCGGTGGTCTGATTCAGTGATGTTATTTAATGTGCATGTTAGGGATTTTGCTAGAAATCTGATTGCGGCGAAGATGCCATTGTGATGCCCTTAATCTCATGTGAGAACGTATCGTGGTTTAGGGAGGGAAAGAATATTCATGTTGAATGTTATGTAAAGGCTTATTGAATGTTATGTGAAGGCGTGGATTTGTCCTTGTGGTCGGCTGGCTAGCCCCGTGATATTGCAAGTCACATATGAAGAGTGTCTCGGCAGGATAAGTCCCATTTTGTGAAAACTTATGAAAGTGCAGGTTAGATCTGATATACTCTAGAGGGGGGGGGGGTGAATAGAGTATGGTGCTTGCTAAAAAACGTTTTACAACTGTTGTTGTATACCTAAGTGAACAGGGAAGAAAATAACATAAAGTAAACACAACAACTAACTAAACACAGAGCAATCACAGAACAATCACAAACCACAGCCCGAAAACAAAAGAAAATAAGCAACCAGAAGACACAATGAGATATAGTGGTTCCCCAATCAATCTGGGTACATCCACTCTTCTACCACCCTAGGTAGGAATCCACTGCAGGATGAGTTGATCAGGTGTCCTGGGCACCAATGAGCTTTTGATAAGGTACTCAAAAACCAAACTAGATTTTTTGATCAGGTGTCTTGCCACCACTAAGTTTTGACAAGGTCTCAGAAACCAACACAAACTTTTGAAGGGAGTTTGATAAACCATTTACAGCAAAGAGAGAGAGAGAGAGAGAGAGAGAGAGAGAGAGAGAGATGATCTTCTCTGTCAACAATCAAAGAGAAGATAGTGGATGTTGTCAAAGCTCCCCCTGAGATCTATAATTGTTCAGGAAGTGAAGCTTTGCAGTAGGGTGATAGGCCTTCAGAAGATTTGATCTCCAGCAAAAGATGATTCCAGCAGCAGCTGAAATGTGTGGTGTCTGGAGTCTTGAATGATAATGGCCTTTGAACACTGGAATCAAAAGGGATCTGAAAATTTCAGTATGTTGATCTCCTTTTGTGATGTGTGTTCTTGTATGAATTTTAAGACTGAGAATATCTGCAACTCTTTCTCTTTATGTTGTTGTTGTTGTAATAGTTGTTGTTGTTCTTGTTGATGATGTCCAGCAGGAATTAAAACATTGATCTTTTATTCCTTAAATCTGAATAGAATATTTCTCTGTCCAAGATAGCCGTTAGCCTGTCATAAATGACTTCCATAACTGCATTTTGTCTTCTGGAGGAAAGTCCAATAAAACATTCCTTTGAAAATCCCTTGAAACTTGCTGCAGATTAATTGAAACGACTACAAGATCCTTGACATAAATGCTGAGAATAATTCCATAACTGTCTGAATTTGAATCTGAAAAACGCCGATCTCTCCAGAAAAACGTCGACCTGAGCTCAACTATCGTTGAACTGAGCTCAGAGACTAGACTTAGACTGAAGCAGAAAGCGTCTATCTGAGCTCAACTATCGTCGAACTGAGATCAGAGATAGGGAAACAAACTAGAGACAGGATCGTCGATCTGAGCTCGAAGATCGTCAAATGGAGTTCGACGACTCGTTGAAGTTGAGCTCAGAGAACGTCGAATGGAGTTCGACGATTCGTCGAGGTGAGCTCAGAGATCGTTGAATGGAGTTCGACGATTCGTCATCCTGAGCTCGACGAAATGACTTAGTCTCCTGAACTGAAAAATCTGTTCTTGAGGGTCTTGAGGGCAGCTTCCAAACCTAAACACTAACCCTTAGACTCAGTTCTAATTGACCTTTAGATCTATACAAGGAGGTCAAAACAAATTTCCTAAAGGACATAGTGATTCTTGCCCAAATCAGTATAGGGTGTTCCAACAATCTCCCCCTATTTGGGTTAGGATTACTATTTACAGACATTGGAAAAATAACAACATACAAAGCAGAAATGTAACAAACAAAACATTGCAAAAACACAAACATTATCACATATAGTTCAGAAAACAAAATTTACTATCATCTTACAAAATCATTCCTTTTCCTTGCTCTTTATAAGAACTATTTCTCTATTGTGGTTGAGAGCTTCTTTCTTGGATCTTCTGTCATCAGCTGCACCTAGAGAAGTTTGATGTTTTGGCCTGGGAACTACAGCTTCTGGATGCAGCTTCATATAGCTTTCTGAATCAAAGAATTTGCTGGAGGAGTATCTCTCAAGTTCTTTATTTCTTTGATCTGATAGAGTAGTGATATTGGATATATCTTTTCCTTGTTCTCTAGCCTTCTTGATTTGGTCTAGTGCAGCCAATTCTTTCATTCTTGTTGTCCATGAGGTAGGATTATTTTCTGGATCTTCAAATGGAACAGGAGGCTCATATCTGTTTGAAGAATTATCAGGAGGAGCTCTGGAAGAGACTAGATCTTTAAGCTTATAAGGGAAGGGACCAGAAGTAGTGTCAGAGGGACCTTGTCCTTCCCTTTGATAAGGATGTTGCCTGGAATACACTCTGAGTCCTCTTTGATTTCCTCTGTACTGTCCTCTTCTGGACTGGTAACCTCTAGACTGATTTCCTCTGTACTGCGATCTTCCTTGAGGTTGATATGAGCTTTGGCTTTTGGCAGTAGATTGGAAGGCAGAACTTCCACCTGCACTTGCATCAGGTGAAGGAGGAGGAGGAGGAGGATTGAAATGGGATGCTACTTTGTCATACTTTCTTTTCTTCTTCATGACTTTCAGTTGATTCCTGGAGTATTGCATCCATGGTTCTGTAATAGGGCAATCATGCAGTATATAATATGGAATATCATTTGTATCTTTCACTTTCTCTGGGGAACTCTCTTCATGGCCTTGCTTCTTGCCTTCCTCTTCCTTGCAATTATTGCAGAGGAGTCATCAATCAGTTCTAAACTGATCACTGTCTGAGCTTTGTGGATTATCATACACTACATCAATCCTTTTGAGATATTCTTTTTGTTGTTGAGACTGAGCAGAAGAGACAGCAGAAACAGCAACAGGAGCAACAACAACAGCAAGAATTGGAGTAGAAGCAACACTGGCAGAAGAAATTGCATCAGCAGGTTCAGATACAGAACTTTTAGAAACAGTAGGCTCAGATACAGCAGGCTCAAAAACAATTGCCTCTGTCATATGCATATCTTCAGAAACTAACACAACAATAATAGAACTAGCTGAAACATCAACAATAGCAGTAGAAGCAACAAAAACAAAAAGAGCACTGTCCACAGCATTGAGGGAATTTACATAAGAACTTATTAAGCTGGGGTCACAGCTGGAAATAGGCACAATGGTCTTAGTAAGATCTTCAGTTTGCTGGGCTGGAAGGCAGTTGAAGTATACAGAATCAAAAACTGACAACAGTGACCTGAGGTCCACTGTAATGACTTCAACTGGAGCTACTGGAGCTAGGTCTGACATTACTACAAAAGGCAATATCTCAGCATCATAAGGCATCTCCCCCTGCCTAGATTCAGTGAGAACTGGATCAAGGCACCCAGAAGAAGGGATTGCCTGAGGAGGAAGAAAAGAGGATAGCCTGGCAGACAGCTCCTGAATTGTTTTTAGAAGTGGAGCCAAAGAGGTCTCCAGCAGTAGTGATAGCCTTGGAGCTATCAGCTCATATAGCCTGTCTGCAATAGCTGGAATGTCTACTTGCTCAAGAGGGACTTGAGTAGAGGTAGGGATGGAAGTTGGAGTAGCAAGAGATGTTGCTGGAGAACCTGTGGATGGTGGAAGTGATCGTTGGGATATTGGAATTGTGGAGATGGAAGATAATGGAATGAAAATGGATGGTGTGAATGATGGTTGAGCAATGATGTCCTGAAGGAGTTGTTGATAAGAAGTGGATGAAGATGGTGGCTCAGGAGGGGATGAAGGAGAATCATCTATATAGGAATCATCTAGAAGAGTGAAAGATGGAATATGAGATGATGAATCAATGTCCAGGTGTGGGTAGTGATGTAGTGGATGGAAGATTTCTTCAGTTAATGGTGGTGTTGGAGAAGGGATTGAAGTTGGAGATGGGATGGAAATGGGGGATGAAATTGTGATGGTGACTGTTGTAGATGAAACAATAGGTGGAGAAGGAGGAGATGAAGCAGGCAAGTCTTCTGTAGGGGCAGAAACCTGAGGGGAAGACACTGAAGCAGTCCTTGTGCCTGAAGAGGAGATTGTAGAGGGCCTACTAGGCTTTACAATCTACTTGTCCCATTTCCCAAATAGGGCACAGGTAATCCTCTTGGAGGCATTAATGTGCATCCCACTGGAAACAAGCAGTGCATGACATCTATTATGAAGAAACAGCCCTAAGATCCTCCCAAAATTAACAAAGTTCTTATTAATTTTCTTCTTGATTATATCAAAAAAGATTTCTCCCCAGTTCAGTTGTTTCTTATCCACCAGGGCACCCATCAAACAGAGCTTATACCTAGATATGGTATCATGAGCTGAGTGTTTTGCCAACAACACTTTTCCAACAACATCAGCAAGAAATCTGTACTCAACAGACAGATTTTTCTTAAGCAGTTTACTAGGGTTAGCTTCTGAATGTCCCATCCTTTCAAGCATATTAGAAAATTCCTCTCCAGAAAGCTCAACAAAATCTTCTCCAGAATTTAATTGAAAAACCTCTGTCAAAGTAGCAGGTGTTAGAGATACCTGAGTGCCTGAGATGGTTCCAACCACTGTGTTATGATCCAGATTGTGGGCAGTATACACCCATTCCTTTATCTCATCTGCAGCCAATTTGATCCTTATAGTCATTATGGTAACTAGCTGTTGGTCTTTGAAAAGTTCCAGAATGTCCTTGAAGATTTGATTGCTTTTATTGAAAGAATCCATGTCGATATCAAAGCCTGCGTCAAACTTCATTGCCGCCAAGATTGCGACTGAAACTGTCATTGATTCCTGCAAAAATGAACAAACAAAACGACCATGTGTAGAAAAGTTTGGAGGGAAAGGGAAAATTGCAGAGAGTATGAAAGCGCAAAGGCAGAACGACGGCCAAAAAATGAGTTTTATATTAGGGTTCGACGCAGAAAAGGAAAGATCGTTGAACTCTGTTCGACGATCTGGGCTTCTAAAGGAAACTGAAAGGTCATCAACATTGTCGATCTCCGTTCGACGATATTGGAGAGCGTCGAGCTCCGTTCGACGATCGCTGACCTGAAGAAAGATAGTTTAGCACTATCTGAGAAGCGCTGAACTCAGGTCGACGAATTCGGACATCGTCGATCTCCGTTTGATGATCTTGGGGAAAATCATCGAGCGCAGTTCAGAGACCAGAAACATACTCTAGACACTAGAAAAAAATCAAAATGTTTACCTAGTCTTGGTCAATTTTAGAGTTTTAAAATCTGGGAGCTTATTTTAGACTTCCTCCATCTAACATTCCTAGCTGATTCAGGAAGAATGTATGTTTCTTTTCATCCAGGGGTTTGGTGAAAATATCTCCCCTTTGTAAATCAGTTGGGATATATTGAAGTTCAATTTTGTTTTTCTCAATATTATCACTTAGAAAGTGATGCCTAATTTCTATGTGTTTTATCCTACTATGGAGGACTGGATTTTGTGCTATAGAAATAGCACTGGTATTATCACAAAATATTTTTGACTTCTCTAAGTTGTAGCCATAATCTAGGAGCTGATTTTGAATCCACAAGATTTGTGAACAATAACTACTTGCAGCCATATATTCAGCTTCAGCAATTGAAGTTGACACAGATGTTTGTTTCTTGCAAAACTAGGAGACAAGTTTGTCACCAAGAAACTGACAAGTTCCACTGATTCTTTTCCTGTCTATTCTGCATCCAGCATAATCAACATATGAAAATCTAGTTAAGTCAAATGCTGAATCTTTTGGATACCAGAGACCTAGATTTGGACAACTTTTTACATACCTAAGAATCCTTTTTACTAAGGTTAAGTGTGACTCTCTAGGGCTCACTTGGAATCTAGCACATATGCATGTAGCAAACATTATGTCAGGTCTACTAGCTGTAAGGTATAATAAAGAGCCAATCATTGCTCTATATGTAGTCTGATCAACAGGTTTCCCATGTTCATCAGCATCTAATACAACATTAGTATGCATAGGTGTTTTCATACATGATGCTTCAGACATACTAAATTTCTTAACCAATTCTTTTGCATACTTGGTTTGAGAAATAAATATGCCTTCAGCATGTTGTTTGATTTGCAATCCTATAAAGAAGGATAGCTCACCCATGCTACTCATTTCAAATTTAGAATGCATTAGATTGGAAAACCTTCTGCACAAATTTGAATCAGTAGATCCAAATATAATATCATCTACATAGATTTGTACTAGTAGGGTATGAGACTTATGGGTTCTAATAAAAAGAGTTTGGTCTACTCTACCCCTTATAAACTCATTTTTCAGAAGAAAGCATGCTAGGGTCTCATACCATGCTCTAGGAGCTTGCTTTAGACCATATAATGCTTTATGCAATTTGAAAACATAATCAGGATGAGTTGAGGAGATAAAACCTGGGGGTTGTCTGACATAGACTTCTTCTTTGATATCTCCATTGAGAAAAGAACTCTTTACATCCATCTGATATACTTTGAAACCTTTGTGTGCTGCATATACTAAGAAGATTCTTATGGCCTCTAACCTTGCAACTGGTACAAAGGTCTGGTCATAATCTATCCCTTCTTCTTGAGAGTACCCTTGAGCAACTAGCCTTGCCTTGTTCCTTACAATGACTCCTTGATCATCCAATTTATTTCTGAACACCCATTTTGTTCCAACAATGGAGTGATCCTTTGGCCTTGACACTAGTTCCCAAACTTTGTTCCTTTCAAATTGATGCAACTCCTCTTGCATTGCAATGATCCAGTGTGGATCTTGCTCTGCATCTTGAATGGATTGAGGTTCAATTTGAGAAAGAAAGCAAGTGTGCATCAGGTTTTGGTTCACCTGATTTCTGGTTTGCACACCAGCTGAGATGTCTCCAATCACTTGGGAGATTAGATGTTCTCTTGATGTTACTAAATCAACAGGGGATGTTGATTGTTCACCAACCTGTGTTGTTGTTTCCTTTGGTGGTACAACAACTAGCTCTTCAAGAAGTTTTTCTTCAAGGTGTTGAATGTCTTCTTCATCTTCACTGCTTTCATCTTTTTGAATAATTTGTAACCTATCCAAGTCTTCAGCAAGAGAGTGTACCTGCAAAGGTTCTATGGTAGAAGTATTCTTATCCTTGAAAGACATGTTAGATTCATCAAAGGATATATGAACAGATTCTTCAATTTTGAGAGTAGATTTATTATATACCCTATAAGCTTTACTGATCATGGAGTATCCCAAAAAACACTCCTTCATCAGCTTTAGCTTGAAATTTTGCTAAGTATTTCTTGTCATTATTGTGAATGTAGCAAATACAACCAAAAATTTTGAAATAATCTACTTTAGGTTTCTTCCCTTTGAGTAATTCATAGGGAGTCTTGCCCTTCAGTTTATGTATTAAACTTCTATTCAACACATAGTTGGAGGTGTTCACTGCCTCTGCCCAAAAGGATAGAGGAAGATGAGCATCTCACAACAATGTAGTAGCAGATTCAATAAGGGTTCTATTTTTTCCTTTCAGCTATCCCATTTTGTTGAGGAGTTCTAGGAGCTGAGAAAGTGTGCCTGATCCCTTCACTCTGACAGAACTCTTGCATAAGAAGAGAATCAAACTCTGTCCCATGATCACTTCTGATCAGGGCAATGTGAGTATTGAACTCACTCTACATGCATTTGAGAAACTCTGTCAAACACTTAAAGTTATCAGACTTCTTCCTCAGAAAGAACACCCATGTGAATCTAGAGAAGTCATCTATAACTACTAAGGTATAAGATTTCCCTCCTAAGCTTTGTACTGTAATGGGTCCAAAGAGATCCATGTGTAATAGATACAAAATCCTAGGTGAATCACTCTTATTAAGTGACTTGAAACTATTTTTGATTTGCTTGCCTAATTGACAAGCCCTGCAGAGTCCTTCCTTCCTGTAGGGGCCAGAAGGTAGTCCTCTAACAAGGTTGTCCTTGGATAGCCTAGCAATGGTTCTAAGGCTTATATGTCCTAATCTCTTATGCCATAGTTCATTAGGTCTATAAATAGAGTTAAACAAGTAAATGTCTACCTTGGTTGAAAGAAAATCTACAAGACAGATGTTACCTTTCCTTTTACCTATCAACACAGTTGTGTTGTCCTCTGATTTGATCTTGCATAAGGATTTTCTGAAAGTCACTTGGTAGCATTCATCATACAGTTGACTGATACTGATTAAATTATGCTTCAGTCCTTCCACATAGGCTACTTTCTTGAATGTGACTGTGCCAATCTGGAATGCACCATATCCTTTTGTTAGTCCAAAGTTTGAATCACCAAATATTACTTTGGGTCCAAGCTTGGCTTTGAAGGATGTGAAATTGTCCTTGTTTCCTGTCATGTGCTTTGAGCACCCACTATCGAGATACCATTGCTGGTTTGATGTTGGATAGGTCTTCACCTGCACATAAAGCAATTTACTTATTTTTGACCCAGTTTACCTTGGGCCTCGGTTGTTGGGTACATTGGTCAAATGTACCTGATTTGAAGAAGCCTCACCTAACTCAATGATATACATCAGAATGTATTTGATGTTTGTTTGAGTTACTTGTGCAGGTTAGATATACACTGGACTGAAGCTGAAAATTTCTAAGTCCATGTGTCGACACCCAGAGGCAAAGTGTCGACACTTGAGAAAGCTTGTGTCGACACCCAGACATGCAGTGTCGACACTTGGAGTCATTGTGTCGACACCTGGGAAGAAGTGTCGACACCAGTCAGAAAGTGTCGACACTTGGAGCTGTGTCGACACTCTGTGTAGAAGAATGCAGAAAAGCTGTGTCGACACTTGGCAGAAGTGTCGACACCTAGAAGAGCTGAGTCTACATCAGAAAGTGTCGACACTTGGAGTTGTGTCGACACTCAGCAAAATTCTGCAGAGACTAAGTACAAGTGTCGACACTCAACACAATGTGTCGACACTCAATCAGCAGAGTCAAAATATGAAGAATGTGTCGACACTCAACACAATGTGTCGACACACACTCAAAGGAGTCAACACTTGAAGATTGTGTCGACACTCAGCACAATGTGTCGACACATAACCAGAAGACTCAACACTTGAAGAAAGTGTCGACACAAGGAGCTGTGTCGACACTTAGCAAAGAACAGAAAAGTTGTAAAATATTCTAAGTACAAGTGTCGACACTAAAGGAATGTGTCGACACTCAGCTGAAGAAACAAGATTGAAGACTTGTGTCGACACCAAGAAGCAGTGTCGACACTTGACAGTTTCAACACATGAAGATGTGTCGACACAAAGGAGATGTGTCGACACTTAGAAGAATACAGATAAAGAATGAAGTGCAAGTACTTGTGTCGACACTCAATTTCAGTGTCGACACATGCAGAAGAAACTGTGTCGAGACATACAAGGAATTGTGTCGACACCTTGTAGACTTGTGTCGACACTTACACAACATGTGTCGACACTTAGTCTATAAGTGTCGACACTTAAGAACAGAAAGTCTCGACACTATCTGACAGTTAGAGAATTTCAAGAAGTGACTGGTTGACATGACAGATGCCGATCCAGCCGGTCTACATCAACTGTCAGAGAAGTCAGAAGTCTGTTATGAACCGGACCAGCCGGTTACCATGAAGGAAGCCTATAAATAGGCACCCAGAGTTTACAGAATGATGTTGTTAAGTGGTTAAGAAGTTCACAATCATTACATGGTGTGATAATAATTGAAGTTGTTGATCAGTCTAAAACAAGAAGTGATACACAGAGGATCAACACAAGAAGATCAGGCAGTCCAACTGCAGATCTAAGTAGTTGGAGAGAGAGAGCTCCAACCAAGGATTCAGTCTTTGGAACTAAGGCTGAGAAGAACAATTCAGAGTCATCTGGATTTCAAGAAGCAGAGATCAAGGATCAACTGCAGTAGATTCAGACTAATTCAGTTCTACTCAAGAAGCTTTGAAGAAAGCTAAGTCAGTTTGGATCAAGCTGAGTTCTTCCAAGAACTCATCAAGAAACTCTCAACTCCTCTCATCCTTTCTGAGTTGTAGAGTTAGCATTTGTAATTTCTATTTTAAACTTGTAAGATCCATTGGATCTGAGTGATTGTAAGCCTATTTTATAAAGGCTGAGGGTAGGGCTTGGTGCCTGAGTGTAGGAGTTGAAGAACTCTGAGTGTAGGCCTTTAATTGGCTGAGTGTAAGCCTTGATTGGCTGAGTGTAGGCCTGGATGGCTGAGTGTAGGCCTTTTGGCTGAGTGTAAGGCTTTGGGCCTGAGGTAGGAACCTTGTTGGGTTCTGAGCTAGTGGAGAAGTTTGGCCGAATCTAGTACACTGCTAGATAGGCGAAGGGGGAAAGTGGATGTACCCAAAGATTGGGGAACCACTATAAAATTAGTGTGTCTTCTGTGCTGTGAATTGAATGCTTAATTTCTGTATTTGCTGTTAGCTGTAGTAATCAGTGAAAAACTGTTGTGCTGCCAAACAAAAGTCTAAAAAGGTTTAGGTCACCTATTCACCCCCCCCCCTCTAGGTGTTTAGGTACCATATCTTTCAAGTGGTATCAAAGCGAGGTTGCTCAAAATCAGGACTAACTGTCTGAGGAGATCCAGGTTGGCAGATTCAGTATAAGTCAGGAAACAGGAAACAGTTTCAAGAAAATCAAGAACATGGGTTCTTCAGAGAATCATAAGGAGTTGGGTTCAATGAAACTACCTATATGCAGAAAAGAGATCTTTGGGATCTGGAAAGAGAGGGTTAGGCTTTTTATGGAAGCCTCTGACCCTAGGATATACATCACAGTCAAAGAAGGGCCATATGTGCCCATGAAGATTTCAGTATTGGATGCAAATCAGAGGACTCCAAAGGATTTCTCTGAAATGACCAAGGATGAGATTGTCCTAGCAACCATGGACAAAAGAGCACAGAATATAATAGTTAGTGCAATTGATGATGCCACCTTCCAGAACCTTATTCACTGTAAAACTGCAAAAGAAATGTGGGACACCCTCATTGTCTATATGGAAGGTTCTGAAGAAGTAAGGCAAGATAGGAAGTCCTTGCTTAATCAAGAATATGAGAGCTTTAGGCAAGGAAGAGGAGATAGCATCACTGAATGCTACAAGAAATTTTATAGAATTGTAAATGAACTCATGTCATATGGAAGAGAGTTCACAAACTATGAGTTGAATGATAAATTCTTAAGGTCCCTCACCAAAGACTGGGACACCAAGATCTGTGCCATCAGAGAAATGGCAAAGTTGGGAGAAATTCCTCCTCCCACACTTTTTGGCAAGTTGTTATCTTATGAGATGCAATTGTCAGTGAGAAAAGAAGAAGAAAAGTCAACAAGGACTGAATACAGAGAAAAGACTGTTGCCTTTAAGTCAGATGTACCCAGAAAGAGCAGGACCAAGTCATCAACTCCTCCTCCTGAGGTAGTTGAATCAGAATCTGAAGAGTCAGAAAGTACAAAATCTACAAGCAGTGAAAGTGATGAAGACTTTGCTGCATTCACCAGACATTTTCAGAAGTTCCTTAAGAAGAAACAGTGGAGGTCTAGACCTTCATCTTCCAAAGGGAAAGAGGTTCAGTATCAGGAAAAGAAGCCTTCAAAGAAGGACAAGAAAAGGACCAAGACTAGTAAGGCAACTGGATCCAAGATAATTTGTTACTGCTGCAATAGACAGGGCCATGTTATTGCAGACTGTCCTGAAAGAAGGAAAGAATCCAGTGACAAAAAGAAAACACACTTCAAAGGAAAGAAGGAGAAGTCCTTTGTTGCAAAGAATGAGAAGACTCTTTCAGATATGTCTTCTTCAGACACTGAGACAGATGCTGAAGCCTATATTGGGCTATTTGCTGAAGAAGAAGAAGAGTTTATGCAGATCATGGAATCTATCTATGAGCAAGAAGACTGTCAAAGCCAAGGACTGATGGCTTTGACTGAAAGTACCAAAAACCTGGAGCAGCCAGGACCCAGTCAGGTACAAGGTTTAACTCAAAGTTCTGATTCCAGTTCTAGTTCAGAGTCAGATTATTCTTCATCAAGTGATGAGAATATATCTGAGTCTGAGGGAGATATTCATCAACTCCTAGATGAATATCAAGTACTATTGCAAGCCTATAAGAAAAGCAAGACCCTAGCCAAAAATTTGGCCAAGGAAATTGCTGATCTCAAGGCAGCTGCAATAGATTATGAGAAGAATTATGATCAAAAACTGAATGAAGTGGCCAGGCTGAAACACATTACTGTGATTCAGATGGGTACTATTACATTTAAGAATGATCAAATTAAGAAACTGGAGATTAATCTTCAGAAGGAGAAAGAGCTAGCAGCTAGGTTTTCAAAACCTAAATCAGTGCTACCCTTGATTGATGATTTTGTTCATCATAAAGGAAAGACTGGACTGGGTTTTGTTAATCCAGCTAGGACTGTTCAGGATCAGTCCAAGTCCAAGGGCAAAGCCCCAACATTCAACAAGACTGCTGTAGTTAAGACAGCTAAGTCAGAACCTAAGCAAAGGTACAACAAATTTGAATGTTGGTGCTGTGGCAAGGTTGGCCACTTTGCTTTGGATTGTTGGCACAATGCCAGTGCCAAGTTGTGTAGCAAGTTACCTGTTGGAAAGACAGCAGGTAGCTATGTCAAATTGCAAACTAACAATCACCAAGGACCCAAGTTTACTTTGGGTTCTAAGGTTCATTAATTTGTTTTGCAGGAAAATCCAAGTGGCCATACCCCTACATGGTACTTGGATAGTGGATGTTCCAGACACATGACTGGAACTAGGGGACTACTGAAGGACTACATCCCAATCAAAAATGGTCCAAAGGTGACCTTTGGTGGTTCTGAAAAAGGAATCATCAAAGGGTTTGGTAACATTTCTTCTAACCTTGTTACCATTACTCAAGTGGCTTATGTTAAAGGGTTGAAACACAACCTCATAAGTATAAGTCAATTAAGTGATGTAGGGTATGACATCTCATTTGTTAAAAATGGTTGTCATATCAAGAGGTCAAGTGATCAAAAGATCATTTTGACAGGTTATAGGAAGAGAAATGTCTATTGTTTAGACATTATGGTTGAGAACAATAGTTCTCCAGTTTGTCTTGTAGCTGATGAGACAGTCTCTCAATGTGTCAAGTGGCACAAGAGGCTTGCTCATCTTAATTACAAGACTATTGACAAACTCTTTAGTAAAGAGTTAGTGAGGAATGGTCCTCAAGTTAAGTGTGTCAAAGATGGCATTTGCTCAGCTTGTCAAAAGGGCAAGCAGACTAAATCCACCTTTAGAAGCATTGACAACAAGGATGCTGTGAGGTGTTTATACCTCTTGCATATGGATCTATTTGGTCCAATGCCAGTTCACAGCTTAGGTAGGAAGGTCTACACCTTTGTAGTTGTTGATGACTACTCAAGGTTTTCCTGGGTGTTCTTCTTAAAGCAGAAATCTGAAACACCTAGTGTCTTCCACAGTTTTGTTAGGCAAATTCAGAATGAATTGAACTGTACAGTGGTCAAAATTAGAAGTGACCATGGTACTGAGTTTCAGTCTGAAAGCATGACAAAGCTGTGTGAAGACTATGGGATATTTCAAGAATTCTCTTCACCTAGAACACCTCAGCAAAATGGCATTGCTGAAAGGAAAAATAGAACCTTGATAGAGGCTGGTAGAACCCTATTAAGTGATTCATCACTGCCAGAATATTTCTGGGCTGAAGCAGTTAACACTGCATGCCATGTGATAAATAGGGCTACCATCACTAAAAGGTTAAACAAGACCCCCTATGAAGTAGTGAAAGGCAGGAAACCAAATCTGTCCTATTTTAGGATCTTTGGTTGTAAATGCTTCATACTTAACAATGGGAAGTCTTACTTAACTAAGTTTGCTGCCAAGTCCCAAGAGGGAGTGTTTGTTGGGTACAGCAATAATAGTAAGGCTTATAGAGTCTACAACTTGACTACACAAGTTGTAGAGGAATCTGTGCATGTAGTTTTTGATGAGTCACAACTAATTAACAATGAGTTGTCTAGTAGTGTGTGCAGCCCCTCAGGTCTTATTAAGAAGATGGACAAGCTAACCATAGAAGATGTACCTGCTGCAAGACAGCAAGTAGAAGAAGATGGCTTATGTCCAGGGGGAGAACTACATGTACCAGGAGCTGAAGAAGTTCAAGGAACTCAGCATGATGAAGATGCTGAAGAAGTACAACCAGAAGTAAGGATGCCTCCAGCCAACAGGCATCTAAGAGATCATCCAGTGGAGCTGATCATTGGAGATCCAAGACAAGGTGTTCAGACAAGGAGCAGAAATCAGAATGCTGCAGTATATTCAAGTTTTCTGTCTCAAATAGAACCAAAGAAATTTGAAGAAGCAATACAAGATCCACAGTGGACTGAAGCTATGCAGGAAGAGCTAAACCAGTTCAAGAGGTGCAAGGTTTGGGACTTAGTTCCTAAGCCTAAAGATCACAATGTGATAGGAACAAAGTGGATCTACAGAAACAAGTTAGATGAACAAGGAGTCATCATTAAGAATAAGGCAAGACTGGTTGCAAAAGGATATAGGCAAGAAGAAGGTATTGATTTTGATCAAACCTTTGCTCCAGTAGCCAGACTGGAAGCCATCAGGATGTTCTTGGCCTATGCAACCTACCAAGGATTCAAAGTATACCAAATGGATGTGAAGTCAGCATTCCTTAATGGTAATTTAAAAGAAGAAGTATATGTGGAGCAGCCTTCAGGTTTTGTTGATCCTACTCTTCCACATTATGTCTATAGACTTAGGAAAGCATTGTATGGGTTAAAGCAAGCTCCTAGAGCTTGGTATGAAACCCTATCTAGTTTCCTCATTGAGAACAAGTTCACAAGGGGGAAAATAGATAAGACTCTATTCCTTAGGGAATCTAGAGGCAAAGTAATACTTGTCCAAATATATGTAGATGACATTATATTTGGGTCTACTGAAAGTAGCCTTTGCAAAAAGTTTGCAAAGCTTATGCAAAGTCAATTTGAAATGAGTAGTATGGGAGAACTGAAGTTTTTCTTGGGTCTCCAAGTTAAACAGACTGAAAGTGGCTTGTCCATATGTCAGTCAAAGTTCACCCTAGAACTCATAAGGAAATATGGTATGGATTCCTCCAGTACCATGAAGACTCCTATGGGGTCAAGTATGTCTCTAAGCAAGGATGATGCAGGGAAACCTGTGGATGAAACCTTGTATAGAGGGATAGTTGGCTCCCTACTATACTTGACTGCAAGTAGGCCTGACATTATGTATGCTACATGTGTTTGTGCCAGGTATCAAGCCTGCCCCAAAGAATCTCACTTGACTGCAGTCAAGAGAATCTTGAGATATCTAAAGGGCACACCTTATCTAGGCCTCTGGTACCCTAGGAATGGAGATTTTGATCTAACAGGCTATTCAGATGCAGACTTTGCAGGATGCAAAGAAGATAGAAAAAGCACAACTGGATCCTGTCAATTCCTAGGTGGAAGACTCATTTCATGGAGTAGTAAGAAGCAAACCAGTGTGGCCATCTCCACAGCTGAGTCAGAATATGTAGCTGCAGGAAGTTGCTGTGCTCAACTTCTGTGGATTCAACATCAGCTAGAAGACTATGGATGTCAGGTAAGTAGAACTCCACTTTATTGTGATTCTACAAGTGCTATTTCCATAGCTAATAACCCTGTATCTCATAGTAGAACTAAACATATTGAGATAAAATATCACTTTCTTAGGGAGCATGTAGAAAGAAATGATATTGCACTTGAATATGTTAAAACAGATAATCAGATAGCTGATATGTTTACTAAGCCCTTAGAAGAAGCTAAGTTTAATAAGTTCAAAATTGAACTAGGTATGATAAACTTAGATTGAGTATACAGAACAAAAATTGGCTAAGTAAAAAGGTGTCGACACATAGACAAGTCTATGTCGACACAGAATAGTAAGTGTCGACACTTCAGGAAAATGGTGTCGACACATCTAGGAAGTTAGTGTCGACACTTCAGAATGTTAGTGTCGACACATGTCGAGTAGGTGTCGACACATCCAATAAAGTGTCGACACTTAAGTTTTACTCAGAATTTTTCTAAGTAAAGTCTCGACACATGTCGAGTATAGTGGTGTCGACACTTAACCAAGTGTCGACACATAAAATCTGTTGACTAAATTTGTGTCGACACATGAGTGTCGAGACATTATAAGTCAGTGTCGACACTTATTGACAGTGTCGACACATCATTAGAAATTCATCCCGCCTGTTCGTCTTCAAACAAGAAAGGTATAAATAGGGTTCTGTCTTTGATTGTCGACACGCTTTCAAAGTTTCGAGACCTAAACTCTTGTGTCGACATTTCTCTCATCTCAAGACTAATTCTCAAAACCCTAATGGCTCCCAAGCTGGAAGAGAACGTAAACGAAGGCTATGAGCTTGTGCGAGGCGCATTTGACGACAGCGACCAAGAAATCAAATCAGTAATAACCCTAATTGCCAATTCAGGGTTGGAGTTCTTGGTTTCAGAACCAATGAAAATATGGAAGAAGGAAGTCATTGAATTCCTTTCTGGCGCGTCTGTAGATGACTCAAGCTACAGGATTAAGTCAAGGGTGCATGGCACCAAGGTCAAGATTTCACCCAAGTCTTTAAGAAAGGTACTTCAGCTACCTAAAGTTCAAGATGAAGAGGAAGTAACTGCTTCTAAGACCAGGGAAGCTCTTACTTGGTGTGGACTGGATCCAAAGATGAAGGTGGGATCAGTCTTTAACAGAAAAGGTATGAATAATCAAGGCAAGTTCTTATCAGAAATAGTGGGCAAGGTAATACTAAGCAAGCCAGGAGGACATGACAGGGTGTCTGCCTCCATGTTTGAAGTCATGACCAGAATCATCTTCAATCTGAAAACAGACTGGTCAATGGTGGTTTATGAAAAAGTGAAGGAAAGCCTGAAGAAGCCCAATCTGGGCAGGATACTAAGTCTCTACCTGGCTGGATCAATTCCAGAGGTAATGAGCACTGCTGCAGGAACTAAGATCAATCATATGAGGAAGATGGACTCAAGAATATTCTCTAGATGGGAAAGGGTGCTGGTGTCAAAGGAATTGACCACCCCTGAGAAACAAACTTCTAAGAAAGACTCTCCTCCCAGGAAGAAGAGGAAGACTGCTGCTGTGCCTCAAGAGCCATCCAGCAGCTCAGGCAGTGAAGAACATGTGGTCTTCACTCCTGATAGTCCAATGGATAAAGCTGCAGAAAAGTCACCTGCTCCTCAGGAGCCAGCTGACATCCAGGGGGAGCTTCCAGGTGTAGCAGAACCATCTACACTGGAGAGTGAGCAAGCCACCCTCCTCATTCAAGAGGTACTTGTTGACCTTAATACTTTGAATTTTTCTATCATAAATTCTGATTTGTCTGATGATCATCAGCAAAATCAGCCAGCAACTCAAGAACCAGATGTTGTTCTCCAAGACACATCTGTTGTAGCTGATGAAACCAGAACATCTCCTGCACAGTCTCCAGCAGAATACACCATGGAAGATCTTTTTCTGAATTTAGATCAGGATGATTTTGATATGGAAAAGAATGCTGCTGATACAGAGAAGGATGCTGCTGCTGAGGGGGAGAATTTGGATATTCAAGTAGAGCCTATAAGGCTAGATACTGAGAAAGCACAAGATGTGCACACTGAACAACCATCCAGCCCTAAGGATAGGGTGGATATTGCCAGTACATCAGAATCTGAAGATGATGCAGCTGAGGAAGCTAAGAAAAAACAGTTCTTTGTTTTCAAAAGAAGGAGCCAAAGCTATAAGAAGGCTCTCCAAACTGTTGCTCAACACTCACTGGTTCAACAAGTTCCATCAACTGATTATACAAGCCTAATGGTTGCAATGCAAGTAAAGATGGATGAGCAAAGGAGGGCCATAGAGAAATATATTGATGAGGGCCAAAAATCTCTACAATTTGATCTAGCTCAAGATATCAAATCAATCAGGTTTGAAATGAACATGAATAAGAAGGAAATGAATGAATGCTTCCACAAGGGTGGTAATGTTGTGGTCTATCTGGCTAAACATCAAGAAATCATCAAAGAGAAGGTAGAAGATATTGCACTCAAGCAAGGCTATGTGCTGGAGAATCAGTTGAGGATGAATGATAATTTGACTGCATCTCACAATGCAATAGTCACTGAACTCAAGAATAAGTCAGATGAACCTTCAACTTCCTCTGCTGCTGCCAAAGCTGATTTTGATAAACTCTTTCAAGCAGAGATTGCTGCTGTAAAGACTGCCATTAAAGACTCACAGAAGGTCATTTCAGAACAGCTTACAAAGCTTAGACCTTTCTTTAAAGAGGGCATAAGGTATTTGGATGGCCAAATCAGATTCCAGAAAGATGATGTGAGAGATCATGTGGCCCAAGAAGTCATAAAGGGGGAGAGAGTGTTAGTCAAGGCCAGTTCTGAACATGCAAAATGGATATCAAATTCCATCAGGGCTACACTGGGCTATCCTCCCCTTTGTGATGATGACAATGTAGCTGACTCTGGCATTCAAGGAACATATCTTGGAGGTGAGCAACAAGCAGTGGCTGATGTAATCTATCCACCTCCAGACTTTGACATGATTCATGCAGATATAAGCACAATGTATAGTCCACCTGCTGGCAAGCCTAATATTATTCTGGAAAAGGTTGTTCAACCTATCACAGCTGCAATGCAAGAGGCTTTGGACAAAGAAGAAGAAACTAGGCTGTCAAAGAAGAAGTTTAGGGAAATTGCTGAGCAAAAGCCAGATTTTGAACAGTGGAGCCCTACTTCTAGGAACATAATTCTTACAGCCTGGAAAGCAGCCAAGGACAATGCCCATGAAAGGAACAAGTGGTTCTCAGAGGCTGAATGGAGAAAGCATGAGAGTAGGCAGGAAGCAATTGTCCAATATAGAAGGAAGGCTAAGTTAGGAAAGCTACCTCCAACAGCTGTGGAGCCTAGCAAGTACTTTCCTAAGCCCTATCATTATTTTGAAAGACAAAAGATCAAGGCTGAAGAACAGAAGAAGAAGGACTCTAAAGGGAAGAAGACTGCTGAAGCTGAGCCTGCTGCTGCTGCTGCTGTGAAAGCTCAAGTTAAAGCTGGAAAAGGCATTGTTATTAAAGAACCTGATCAGCACTAGATTAGGAATTAACTTGATGCTTGTTGTAATCTGTTGAGTGAAAAACATTGTAATACTTCATTGAAAATGTATAAGGAACATTATTGGAACAGTATATGATAAATATAGTATGAATGTTCTGAAATATGTGTGTTTCTTAATTGTTCTGCAATGTTTAATAAGTATACATGTGTGCTTTATTACATGTTCAAGTTTACCCTGTTGTCATTTATATGTTTTACATCATTTTGTAATTTTTAATTATGAGTGGTGTATATCATTGACTAAGGGTTATGACTTCTCCAAATAGGGGGAGATTGTTGGGTACATTGGTCAAATGTACCTGATTTGAAGAAGCCTCACCTAACTCAATGATATACATCAGAATGTATTTGATGTTTGTTTGAGTTACTTGTGCAGGTTAGATATACACTGGACTGAAGCTGAAAATTTCTAAGTCCATGTGTCGACACCCAGAGGCAAAGTGTCGACACTTGAGAAAGCTTGTGTCGACACCCAGACATGCAGTGTCGACACTTGGAGTCATTGTGTCGACACCTGGGAAGAAGTGTCGACACCAGTCAGAAAGTGTCGACACTTGGAGCTGTGTCGACACTCTGTGTAGAAGAATGCAGAAAAGCTGTGTCGACACTTGGCAGAAGTGTCGACACCTAGAAGAGCTGAGTCTACATCAGAAAGTGTCGACACTTGGAGTTGTGTCGACACTCAGCAAAATTCTGCAGAGACTAAGTACAAGTGTCGACACTCAACACAATGTGTCGACACTCAATCAGCAGAGTCAAAATATGAAGAATGTGTCGACACTCAACACAATGTGTCGACACACACTCAAAGGAGTCAACACTTGAAGATTGTGTCGACACTCAGCACAATGTGTCGACACATAACCAGAAGACTCAACACTTGAAGAAAGTGTCGACACAAGGAGCTGTGTCGACACTTAGCAAAGAACAGAAAAGTTGTAAAATATTCTAAGTACAAGTGTCGACACTAAAGGAATGTGTCGACACTCAGCTGAAGAAACAAGATTGAAGACTTGTGTCGACACCAAGAAGCAGTGTCGACACTTGACAGTTTCAACACATGAAGATGTGTCGACACAAAGGAGATGTGTCGACACTTAGAAGAATACAGATAAAGAATGAAGTGCAAGTACTTGTGTCGACACTCAATTTCAGTGTCGACACATGCAGAAGAAACTGTGTCGAGACATACAAGGAATTGTGTCGACACCTTGTAGACTTGTGTCGACACTTACACAACATGTGTCGACACTTAGTCTATAAGTGTCGACACTTAAGAACAGAAAGTCTCGACACTATCTGACAGTTAGAGAATTTCAAGAAGTGACTGGTTGACATGACAGCTGCCGATCCAGCCGGTCTACATCAACTGTCAGAGAAGTCAGAAGTCTGTTATGAACCGGACCAGCCGGTTACCATGAAGGAAGCCTATAAATAGGCACCCAGAGTTTACAGAATGATGTTGTTAAGTGGTTAAGAAGTTCACAATCATTACATGGTGTGATAATAATTGAAGTTGTTGATCAGTCTAAAATAAGAAGTGATACACAGAGGATCAACACAAGAAGATCAGGCAGTCCAACTGCAGATCTAAGTAGTTGGAGAGAGAGAGCTCCAACCAAGGATTCAGTCTTTGGAACTAAGGCTGAGAAGAACAATTCAGAGTCATCTGGATTTCAAGAAGCAGAGATCAAGGATCAACTGCAGTAGATTCAGACTAATTCAGTTCTACTCAAGAAGCTTTGAAGAAAGCTAAGTCAGTTTGGATCAAGCTGAGTTCTTCCAAGAACTCATCAAGAAACTCTCAACTCCTCTCATCCTTTCTGAGTTGTAGAGTTAGCATTTGTAATTTCTATTTTAAACTTGTAAGATCCATTGGATCTGAGTGATTGTAAGCCTATTTTATAAAGGCTGAGGGTAGGGCTTGGTGCCTGAGTGTAGGAGTTGAAGAACTCTGAGTGTAGGCCTTTAATTGGCTGAGTGTAAGCCTTGATTGGCTGAGTGTAGGCCTGGGTGGCTGAGTGTAGGCCTTTTGGCTGAGTGTAAGGCTTTGGGCCTGAGGTAGGAACCTTGTTGGGTTCTGAGCTAGTGGAGAAGTTTGGCCGAATCTAGTACACTGCTAGATAGGCGAAGGGGGAAAGTGGATGTACCCAAAGATTGGGGAACCACTATAAAATTAGTGTGTCTTCTGTGCTGTGAATTGAATGCTTAATTTCTGTATTTGCTGTTAGCTGTAGTAATCAGTGAAAAACTGTTGTGCTGCCAAACAAAAGTCTAAAAAGGTTTAGGTCACCTATTCCCCCCCCCCCTCTAGGTGTTTAGGTACCATATCTTTCATCGGTTGATGACCTTTGAATTCAGAAATAAAAGACATCACTGGTTGACTTTTATAGCCTTCAGGATAATATCTCCTAGGAGGTATTATCCATTCAGTATAAGGGTTAAATTTTTGGGATGAAGGACCCCTAGGTTTGAAATTTGATTTACCTTTGAAAAGTTTTCAAAACTCTGATCTCTACTCGACGATCGCTGAGCTGAGTTCGACGATCGCTGAGCTGAGTTCGACGATCTTTGGTCAGATCATCGAGCTCTGTTCGAAGATCGACTGTGGCAGAGTTCAGGGTTTAGAGATTGTCGACCTGAGTTCGACGATTTAGCCTGAGATCGTTGATCTTCATTCGACGATCGTCTAACTCCGTTCGACAATTTATGTTGAACTTTTGTTTTCTTAGGTAAGTCAGAATTCTTCCTAACTACCTCTACAACTCCCTTACCTTTATCAGAGATAAACTTGATTGGGGTTGTTAATACTATAGGTTGGCTAGATGAGGCACCCAAGCCCAGTGTACTATTGAATCTTGAGTTCACTGTGCTTGTGATGTTCATTAGCTTGATACTTCTCCCATTGAGGGATTCTTCAAACTTATTGGCCTCTGATAGTTCACTTCTTAGTGAAGCTATCTGCTCCCTACAACATTCCAACTCCTCAGAGAGTTCGAGGTTTTCTGATTTTAAAGTACTGTGTTCAGATAATTGATTTCTGAGAGCAATGATTTCCTTTTCAGATTTTAATAAATCCAAACATAGTGCTTTAAACTCACACTTGAAATCCTCAGAATTAAAATCAAAAGAACTTATTACCTGGTCCTCTTCAGATTGAGTCTCTGATTCTGACTCTAACTCTTCTGCATCAGAATTTTGTTGTGAGGCATTGATAGCCATCATGCAGAATTATTTTTCTTCAGCATCATCTTCATCATCACTTGAGCTAGATGAAGCTTCAGATTCTTCTTCTGTCTCACTCCAAGTTTCAGCAACAAACCCCTTCCTTGTATGTTTGTTATTGCAGGAGGAGGGTTTGCCATTGCTGCTCTTCTTGAAGTCCTTTTCTTTTCTCCTTTCTTTCCTGTCCTTTTTGTCCTTGTTTTTATTTTCTGGACAGTCAGGCACAATGTGGCCTGATTTCCTGCATCCAAAACAAATAATCTCTTTGTTATTTGATTTGTCATATCTTGGCTTGTCATGCTCTCTGTATGAACTTTTCCTAAAATCCTTCCTGGACATTTTGTAAAACCTTTTGGCCAGTAGGCTTAGCAGCTCTTCATTGCCTGTGACCTTGTCTTCAGGCTGATCTTCAATGGCTTTGAAAGCTATTGATTTTTCCTTTCTTGTAGCTGGTGAGGCAGCCTTCTGCTCTTCTTCTCTATTCTTGATGAGCAGCTCATAAGAATTGAGTTTGCCCAAGAGAGCTTCAGTTGTGATCTCATTTAGGCTTCTGGCATCCTTGATTGTCCAGATCCTTGAGTCCCAAGTACTTGGGAAGCACATTAGGATTTTATCATTGAGCTCAGTCAATGAGATATCTTTGTCCAATGTTTTCAGCTCATTGACTATGAGACTGAGTATATTATACATATCTGCTACTGACTCAGCTTCTCCTTTCTTGAAGTTCTCATACTGGGTTATGAGATGAGATCTTCTATCTTTTATCTCATCAGCAGATCCTGAGACTATCTCAGATAGCTTATCCCAGATGTCCTTTGCTGAGTTGCATTCAGCTACCTTTTGGAATATTTCATCAGACATAGTCTGGGCTAGAATGTTCATAGCCTTAGCATCTGCAACTTTCCATTTCTTGATTTTTGTATCTGTTCCTGAAGGAGGTGGAACATCACTTGTACTTGTATTTTCTGGAGGTCTTGGACACACTGTCAAAACAGAATTGAAAATATCTTCATCAATAGAGTTCATGTACAATCTAATCCTTGCCTTCCAAAGTGCAAACTTAGATAGATTGCACACTGGAGGTCTGGTGCTAGCATAATCTTTGTTTTAGGTCTTGTTCTGTGAAGAAATAAATCCAGTAACAAACTTAAACAAGCAGATCTAACTAGAGGGATCTTTGGGTTCAGGTGTTAGCCTGTGCAACCACTAAGGTGTGGTATTTTAACCAACCTGGGGTCTGATATTTTAACCAACCTGAGGTCTGGTATTTTAACCAACCTCGCTTTGATACCAATTAAAAGTGCAGGTTAGATCTCATATACTCTATAGAGGGGGTTGAATAGAGTATGGTGCTTGCTAAAAACTTTTTACAACTGTTGTTGTATACCTAAGTGAACAAGGAAGCAAATAATATAAAGTAAACACAACAACTAACTAAACACAGAGCAATCACAGAACAATCACAAACCACAGCCAGAAAATAAAAGAAAATAAGCAACCAGAAGACACAAGTAGCTATAGTGGTTCCCCAATCAATCTGGGTACATCCACTCTTCTACCACCCTAGGTAGGAATCCACTGCAGGATGAGTTGATCAGGTGTCCTGGGCACCAATGAGCTTTTGATAAGGTACTCAAAAACCAAACCAGATTTTTTGATCAGGTGTCTTGCCACCACTGAGTTTTGACAAGGTCTCAGAAACCAACACAAACTTTTGAAGGGAGTTTGATAAACCCTTTACAACAGAGAGACAGAGAGAGAGAGATGATCTTCTCTGTCAACAATCAAAGAGAAGATAGTGGATGTTGTCAAAGCTCCCCTTGAGATCTATAATTGTTCAGGAAGTGAAGCTTTGCAGTAGGGTGATATGCCTTCAGAAGATTTGATCTCCAGTAAAAGATGATTCCAGCAGCAGCTGAAATGTGTGGTGTCTGGAGTCTTGAATGATAATGGCCTTTGAACACTGGAATCAAAAGGGATCTGAAAATTTCAGTATGTTGATCTCCTTTTGTGATGTGTGTTCTTGTAAGAATTTTAAGACTGAGAATATCTGCAACTCTTTCTCTTTATGTTGTTGTTGTTGTAATAGTTGTTGTTGTTCTTGTTGATGATGTTGAGCAGGAATTAAGACATTGATCTTTTATTCCTTGGATCTAATAGAATATTTCTATGTCCAAGATAGCCGTTAGCCTGTCATAAATGACTTCCATAACTGTATTTTGTCTTTTGGAGGAAAGTCCAATAAAACATTCTTTTGAAAATCCCTTGAAACTTGCTCCAGATTAATTGAAACGGCTACAAGATCCTTGACATAAATGATGAGAATAATTCTATAACTGTCTGAATTTGAATCTGAAAAATGTCGATCTCTCCAGAAAAACGTCGACCTGAGCTCAACTATCGTTGAACTGAGCTCAGAGACTGGACTTAGACTGAAGCAGAAAGCGTCGATCTGAGCTCAACTATCGTCGAACTGAGCTCAGAGATAGGGAAACAAACTAGAGACAGGATCGTCGATCTGAGCTCGAAGATCGTCGAAACGAGTTCGACGACTCGTTGAAGTTGAGCTCAGAGATCGTCGAATGGAGTTCGACGATTCGTCGAGGTGAGCTCAGAGATCGTCAAATGAAGTTCGACGATTCGTCATCCTGAGCTCGACGAAATGACTTAGTCTCCTGAACTGAAAAATCTGGTCTTGAGGGCAGCTTCCAAACCTAAATACTAACCCTTAGACTCAATTCTAATTGACCTTTAGATCTATACAAGGAGGTCAAAATAAATTTCCTAAAGGATATAGTGATCCTAACCCAAATCAGTAATTGGGTGTTCCAACAACTTACGAGAATGCCAAAGCTTTGGACAAGCCCGGGTGAAGTAACTCATGAGCTGGCAATGTGAAAGTAAGGGTTCTTAGCGTCGGTTGAGATGTTTTGGTGGAACTAACGAGAGTTTCAAAGCTTAAATGCAAGTTCGGATGTTGAGACCCACGAGCGGGTTGGGCCTAAGCAAGAGTTCCAAATACGGCTTGAATGCCATTGAGGATATTATAAGTACATATGTGATTGATGTGATGTGATGATGTGTGTTGATGTGTTAGAATCATACATGCTTAGGGTGCCTTGGGTGAAACCCAGGTTTGCATACATGTTGCATGGTAGGCCCCTTTTTATTTTAATACTTAACATAGAAACATGTTTGATGTTTGTGGCACTCACTATTATTGTTTTTATATTATTTTCCCATTTATTACATATGCATACAAAGTGCTGACCTGCAGGGTGTTGGAGTGTCTCAGTGTCCACTAGGGACGACCGGGAGGAAGGGTGTTTATTACACAGTTAAGGATAGCCTTAGCTAACCCATGTTACATCAAATTTTTATAGGGCATGGATCGTAAGTTGGAGATAACTCGCCGGCCACAAAGGCCTAAGCCACATGAAGTGTACCTCCTCCTACTTTGGTAGTGTGTTTAGTTTCCTTTATTTTATTTCCGACTTACATGCCGAGGTAGCATAGGAGTACCGTACTATTGATTTGATGATGCATTGTATGTTGATTCAGACATCTTTATATTATAAGGCCATTTGGACTCTTTTGTTTGGTGAAGAGCTTCTAATGTCTATTTTAATGTTTCTGCTGTTTTATATCTTGAGTTTTGAGATGAGTAGTATTCTATATCATTTTATAATTCTGAAGTTGTGGTGTATATATATTGTGGGGCCGGCCGGACCCATATTATATGGTCACTACAGGGGAGGTATTACAGAGCGACGCCATTTGCCGACACAAATTAATCCTCAGCACAATTACTACCATATCCTCCAAAAAACTATAAATAGGCCCCAACTGTCACACCCGGCCCCGGTAAGCTCGAATTAATGAGGCGTGAACAGTAAATGTGAGTTGATGATCTTTTTATAGTTACACATTCCAAAGTAAGAAATGATAAAATTAACAAAACTGTTGGGTACATTGGAAAATGTGTACCAGATTTGGAGAAGCCTCACCTAACTCAATGATATGCATCAAGTTGTATTTGATGTTGTGTTGAGTTATCATGTGCAGGATAAGTAAATGGAAGAAAAATTTTCTAAGTACAAGTGTCGACACTTGGGAATGGCTGTGTCGACACCAAGGCCCAGATTGTGTCGACACCTAGAATTTGTGTCGACACACAGAAAATCTGTCGACAACGCTGTGTCGACACCAACAACCAGATTGTGTCGACATCATCAGGATTTATGTCGACACACAGAGAAGCTGTCGACACATTCCAGAATTCTGTCGACAACGACTGTGTCGACACACAGAACTTGTGTCGACACACACCAGAATTCTGTCGACACCAACTTTGTCAAGACATGGAGTGTTTGTGTCGACACACAGGACTTGTGTTGACACATTTCACAGAAGCTGTGTCGAGAAGTAAAAGTGGAGCTGTGTTGACATCATCAAGACTTGTGTCGACACATGGACTTTGTGTGTCGACACATGTGAAGTATTCACTCAACATTCTCTGCTGCTGAGTCAAAGTCCAATGAAGGTTGAAGTAATACAACTGGAGACTTGACAGCTGTCATTACTGACATTGCTGTCACATCTGTCAGAGGTGTCAGAAGACCGTTTGAAATCGGAACATCCGGTAACCATGGATGAAGCCTATATATAGATTTGCTCTCTCAACAATTAGAATTGAAAAAAGAGACAGAGCTAATCAAGCTAATCAATTATCAATTGTGAAGAAGTGATCGTGAACACGATCAGTGAATAATCTCTGAAGGATTGAGGATCCAGAAGGAGAAAGAAGAAACAGTCAACAGATTGTAGAGAGAGAAAAATAAGAAGGAGAGAAGTTCTCATCCAGTGAAGGCAGATCCTGAACAGTCTGCCAGAAGAATTCAGATCAAGTCTGAAGAAGAATTCAGATTAATTTCTGAAGGAAGCTGATTGAAGATCAACTCCAACACCAAGAAGATCAACCCTACTTTGTTCAGATTCAAGAAGCTTTGAAGAAGATAAGACAGGTTGATCCTTAAGTAATCAGTTCTATCAAGAACTGATCAAGAAGCCTTCAACCAATTCTCTCTCCATCTGGTTGAAGATATTATTATCTTTTCATCAATAACTTTTGTAGGATCTGTAATAGATCTGAGTGTAGGAGATTACTTCTCTGAGTTGTAAGCCTAAATTATAAAGGCAGAGGTAGGGCTGAGTGCCTGAGGTAGGGGAATCTATTCCCTGAGTTGTAGAACATCTTGAACCCAATTCTTTCAAAAACTATTATTTTTATTCATAATCAAAGGAGATTACATGGATACATCATTAATGCTGCATCTTATTTATACATTGTGCACACATACATGATATAATATATTTTCCTCACTGCACATAATCATCCTGGTCCGCATCGGTACCTAAAAATATAGTAGGTTGGTGAGCATTCTCACTCACCCTGAAAGAATAATACAGTACAATGTGCATGAATGAATAAAGTGCAAGTTCATCATTAATAAAAAAAATTAATTTTACTTACATACTGAAAACATTTAATTTATGCAAATCTTTTTCAGACATGATTGTTGCATGTTAAATGTTGAATGCGCGCATCTAATATATATATATATATATATATATATATATATATATATATATATATATATATATATATATATATATATATATATATATATTGTACATCAATTCATTACATCGTGTTGTTCCTGCACAATAGCGGTTTTATAGCATCATGCGTTTTATGGCACAATAGCAGTTTATGTTGGGTATTGCATCCGCAATAACCTAGATTTGTATGAAGTCACCCTCGAACTAAGATGAATTAAGTTTGTATTTGATGCTCTTTTCAAGTTGAGTGCTTGCAGGTGATAATTGCCAAGTGTAGACCAATGTTAGTTTACAATGGGTCACCAAACACAGGACCATACAATGTAATCCCTCATTGTGTAATCCATGGTGTTGACTCATGCGTAACCTCTCTATTGGGACACACTTCATTTGCAAGTACTAAAGTTATGGAAGAACGGCTGGTTGCTGGTTTTTTAGAAGAAAATCAATTTTCAGTTAACAAAATTTTTCTAAGTATTTTACTGGAGTTAGCTTAGTCAGGTACTCGAGTAGCAGAAGTCTTTTTCTCAAGAAAGCCGAGTGTAGTTCTCGCGAAAGCCATTAAGTACTCGAGTAGGTCTTAACTTTCTCAAGTAACCTTAAAATTAAGCTTAGAATTTTTCTAAGTCTCTTTCTCGAGAAATCCAAAGACATTTCTCGAGAAGGCTAAGGTTAGTTCTCAGGAACCAGATGTTCTTACTTGAGAAACAGAAATCTTTTCTCGAGCTGCTTTATTGTTCTCGAGTAACAGAAAAATTTTTCTTGAGTAAGTCTATCCATTCTCGAGAAACCAGAACTCATCTTCTATATTTTCCTTAAGTGTTTCTTCTTGAGAATCTTCCTTTCTCTAGAAACAAAACTCATACTCGAGTAATTCTTATTTCTCTCGAGAAACAGAGTTCTGAATCTGAATTTCGCTAAGTGTCTGACGGGTTTTGATTTCAAATGTAATTAACTCTTGATTGGTCCACGTGGATTATAATTAATGAAATCAGACCGTTATATAAGACATATAAAAGGTCATGTTAGAATCGAAAACCCTAAGAAGAATTTTCCAGAATTCTGAATCATTTTCAAGATTCTAAATCAGGAAGAGCCACCGCCGACTAGACGTGTTCTTCATCATCAAACTTCTCGATCCAGAAATTCAGACAAGAGGGATTCAACCAATCAAGCTTTTCAACCTCTGTAAATCTTCTCCTTGATCGTGGTGATCCTACGTTCTCAGATCGAAGTGTTCTCAGATTTCTTCCTCGACTTTTCTGATAAAGCTTTACAATTTTTCAAGAAGGAAGAGGCCGAGAATCAGTCAGATCTGTGAAGACAAGTTTGTGTATTTCATTGTAAATCCATTTTATTCTTGTAGGAGTTATTCTTCGAGACTGTAGGAGTTATTCTCCAAGTTGTAGGAGTTGTTCTCCGAGTTGTCGTAGGAGTGGTTTTGCTCCGAGTTATAGGAACGTTGTTCCGAGTTGTCGGATTGTTTTCCAATCCGAGATAATAGTGAAGTAGCCGAGCCTAGCGTGGTGCTAGATCGGTGAGGTGGAGAGTGGATGTACCCAAGATTGGGAAACAACTATAATCTTTGATGTCGTTTGTGGATTGCTTGTTTATTTTCTACGCATCTCTTGTACAATTTTTATTCCACAAAAGACGCATAACTCACCTATTCACCCCCTCTAGGGGATTTAGGTAGACAACTAGACACTTTCAATTAGTATCAGAGGGAGGTTGTTCATCAAAAGGTTAACATCTTGAACAGATCTGCTCCTAGTTGTCTTAAGAGTGTACAAGCATGGACAGAGTCAAGGATTTTGCTAAGATCCCCGTATGCACTAAGGAAAACTTCCCCATGTGGAAAGAAAGGGTGAAGTTCTTCATGGAAGCAGTGGATCCAAGGATTTTTATGATAGTGGAAGAAGGCCCCTACATTCCTATGATGGCCTCCACTATTGATTCCTCAAAGCAAGTACCAAAGAAGCTGATGGATCTAGATAAAGATGAGATTGCACTTGTCTCTCTAGACAAGAAGGCTAAAAATATCATCGCAAGTGCAGTCGATGATTCGATGCTACAAAATCTCATTCACAGCCAATTTTCCAAAGAGATGTGGCAGTCACTAATCGTGTTGATGGAGGGCACCGAAGAAGTAAGGGATGATAGAAGATCCCTTTTGAACCAGAAGTATGAGGCCTTCAGGAAAGGACCCAAAGACACTATAATAGACACTTATGAATTGTTTTTCACGATCGTCAATGGCATGAGGAACTATGGCCGAGTCTTCACTAACAGAGAATTAAACGATAAGCTCCTAAGATCCTTAACAAAGGAATGAGATAACAAAATATGTGTCATAAGGGAGTTTGGAAAGCTAGCTGAAAATGATCCTCAGAAACTCTTCGGGAAGCTGATGTTATATGAGCTTCAAATAAATACAAGAAAAGCTGAAGAAGAAGCAGAACCTAATAAAAGGAGAAGTCTGTCGCACTAAAGGCAGACAGCTCAAGGAAAGTTAAAGTTGCATCTCCTGCTCCTGCACAGGAAGAAGTGAAGAAGAAGACTCAGAGCCGAGCACCTCGGGCTCAGAACTATCAGATGGAGAGTTCTCCCTACTCTCTAGATAGTTCAAAAAGTTCCTGAGTAAGAAGAAGCAATGAAAAGGCAAAGACTTTTCCTCTAGAAGATCACGTCACGATGGTGATCGTCATAAGAAAGGCTCAAGTAGCAACGACAAGTATAACTCTAAACCAAACAAACATATTTCATCTGACATTGTTTGTTACTGCTGTAATAAGCCAGGGCACATAATTGCTGATTGCCCGCACAAGAAGAAAGAGGGTGGAAGAAGAAAAAAAAGAAGTCTTCTTATGGTAAAAAGAAATCTGAAAGAAGCCTAGTAGCCAATAAGGCCAAGACTCTCAGTGTCACTGACTCATCTGAGTCAAGTAAGAAAGGGGAAGCCTACTTTGGGCTGATGGCACAGACAGACGAGGAAGAAGAACCCCAGTACACTGGGAAGGTAAATTCTCACACCCCTCTCTCAGAATCTGATGCTTTGGACCATGATCATGAGGACTACTCTTCTGATGATGAGTATGAACTCATGACTCAATACAAGGAATTAATCAAGGCTTACGACAAATGTCGAAGAGTCACGAGAACTCAAGCCAAGGAGATCAAATCTCTTAAGGCTGAGGAGAGCACTCTTGTAACGCCTCCCTTAGTCACATGGAATATAACGGGGTCCGGCCGGGGCCCCACGCCATATTTCACAGACAAACGACGGAATTACGTGTGAATATCAAATCACGTTCTACTCATATCCTAACTAAGAGCATTCTAACGCAGCATTTTAAGTTGTAAGAACTCAACCACATGAATGTCCACTAAATATATAAACTCCACATTTATATATAACCTAGGAATGTATACAACACACACACGCACACGGCCTTAAGGCCTTACAAGTTGTTCTTTACAAATATACAGCTTCATACATCGGCATGCAGGCCGGCCACACATAAAATCCAAGAATTCTTCGCACGACCTTCAAGGGCCTTTATGCAGCAAGTCTTCATTCTGCTCAATTCAATTTACCCATCAGCACCTGTAATTTAACATCCACCCCAAGAGCGGTAAACAAAGCAACGGTCAGCATTAGCTAACCAATTATAACGACCCTACCCCTTACCCGGGGCAGTGGTTCCTTCCCTGTGTGCATTGCCAAAAATCTAGCTATCATCACAAGCATCACAACAGTATCACAAACGCTGGCTTCTGCCAGACGCTCCGTGCACTTAGGGCACCTTACGGTGTACCGGACTCCGTGGAAACACCACCGATTAGAGGTTATTAACTTGTTGGCTGGCCAGTCCTAGTCCACTAATCACGCATGCTGGCGACATTCCGCCCAAACCACTCAGAGGTGAGAACCTCACGACAAACTTGAGCATTACTAATTCAGATCGACCCACCACTGTGGTGCAGCAAGCCAGGTCTATCTCGTGTCCCCCAGGCCTGCCACCCATCGATCTCCCAAAACAACCAGGGGCAGGTCAGCCTTTCCCGTGCTCAATCCGTCAGTAGCGCACCACTAAACGTGGGTCAGCTTCCCTCCTGATTAGCCGCAGCTTGTTGGGTATTGTATCCACACTAACCCAGATTTGATGAAGTCACCCTTAAACTAAGATGAATTAAGTTGTATTTGATGCTTGGTTTGAGTTATGTGTTTGCAGGATTCCAATGGGAAGTGTAGACCAATGTCAGTCTACAATGGGTCACCAAACACAGGACCATATAATGTAATCCCTCATTGTGTGTTCCAAAGTGTTGACTCATGTGTAGCCTCTCTATTTGGATACACTTCATATTCAAGCTCTAGGACTATGAGAAAAAGACTTGATGCTGATTTCCCTTAGAAAAAGAAAATCTGTCAGAAAAATATTTCCCAAGTAAAGTACTCGAGTACCTTCTCATTTACTTGAGTATGTTACTGAGTCTATACTCGAGTAGTAATTCACTTACTCGAGTAGTTAAGATGTACTCGAGTCATCCAATTATGGCTCTCGAGTAATTCATCTTGTATACTCGAGTAATTTCCTCTTATCTCTCGAGTTTCCAGATTCTCTCTTCTCAAATTTGTCTAAGTGAAATACTCGAGTAGTATTATATATACTCGAGTAGTTCTATCTTCTATCTCGAGTTAATGGTATTCTGACTCTCGTGTAGTTTCTAGTTACTCGAGTAGTCTAACTCATATACTCGAGTAGTTCATCTACTACTCGAGTAGTCAAATGCTTTTACTCGTGTAATCCAGAATTCTATTCCAGAAAAGTTCACTAAGTGAATTACTCGAGTAGTTCATGTTATATACTCGAGTAGATCATTCTGTCTCGAGTAGTCCATGTTACATACTCGGAGTAGTTCAATTTTTCCTGCTCCAGAATTTTTCGAAGTGTTTGTCTCGAGTAAGTTTCTGATATACTCGAGTAGTTCATTTTTATATACTCGAGTAGTACTTCTTGAACTCAAGTAATATACTCCACCTCTCGTGTAAGTACTTAAGTACTCGAGTAAGTCATTTTTGTTACTCGAGTAACTGAGTCCCTCTCATTCTTATTTACTCGAGTAGTTGACTCCATGTACTCGAGTAATAATTTCCTTATCTCCCGAGTATTTTTTTCTCATGTACTCGAGTAGTCTCTTCTACCTACTCGAGTAGTGCTGTATATACTCGAGTAGTTCTGCTTGACTCGAGTAACTTACTTTGACTATTTTCAAAAATTCCTTAAGTCCATACCTAACGGTCTTATTCTTAAACTCTGACGTGATTGATCCACGTGTCTTTCTCTTTATGAATCATTTAAGTCTAATCTTCTTGTCTCCTATAAAAGGTCTTGTCAAACCGACAAACCCTAAGTTTTCAAGAAGAAAATTATTCTAAGTTTTGCAGTCGTCTCTTTCCAAAAGAATTATGTCTCCTCTCTCTCTCTCTACAAGAACTAGAAACTCGCCGCCGTCGCTATCGCTAAATTCCGACCGGCTAGGGTTTCTTCTTTTCAGAGGATTCAGATTAAGAAGACTCTACAGATCGAGATCTCCGCCCAACGATTCATCTACTCTTTCGATTGTGTAAAGTTGAGAAGTTCCAGATCTGATCTTGCCGAAATTCTTCTTCAATATTCTGATAAAGCCGCACGGCTAGAAGAAGGATTTTCTTATTTTTTGTTGCAGATCTGAACCAGATATTCACTGTTTGTATTTCTGTACTGCTGTATTTTATTATTGTAGGAGAAGATTTCTCCGAGTGTAGGAGTGTTCAACTCCGAGATTGTAGGAAGTTTTGTCTTCCGAGTGTAGATCCGTTTGTGGATCGAGTTTGTATGAACCTTGTTCCGAGGGTAGGATTGTTTTCCAATCCGAGATAGTGGAGTAGCCGAGTCTAGTATATTGCTAGATAGGTGAGGTAAAGTGGATGTACCAAAGTTTTGGGAACCACTATAAATCTTGCCTCGTCTGTGTTTGCTTGTTTGGTAGATAGTTCTGTGCTTTGGTTGAGATTTTTTTTATTCCGCAAAAAGACGCACAACTCACCTATTCACCCACCTCTAGGTGATTTAGGTTGGCAACTATTATCTTTCAATTGGAATCAGAGGGAGGTTGATCGTTAAAAGGTTAACACCTTGATCAGATCCTTAAATAGTTGTCATTTGAGATCTACCAAATGGACAAGGCTAAAGATTTTGCCAAGCTTCCTTTGTGCAAAAAAAATAATTTCCCTATGTGGAAAGAAAAAATCAAGTTCTTCATGGAAGCTGTGGATCCAAGGATCTTCATGATAGTTGAAGAAGGTCCTTATATTCCCATGACCGTCTCCACTATAGATCCTACTAAGAAAGTCCCCAAGAAACTTATGGATCTAGACAAGGATGAGATTGCACTTGTCTCATTGGACAAAAAGACGAAAATATTATAGCAAGTGCAGTCGATGATTCAATGCTGCAAAATCTGATTCACTGCCAGTCTGCAAAGGAGATGTGGCAGTCATTAGTTACCTTGATGGAGGGTACCGAAGAAGTGAGGGATGATAGAAGATCCCTACTTAATCGGAAGTATGAGGCTTTCCGACAAGAAACAAAGAAACCATTGCTGACACGTTTGAGAACTTCTTCAAGATAGTGAATGGGCTAAGGGTATACGACAGAGTCTTCACTAATGGAGAGCTGAATGATAAGTTCTTGAGATCCCTGACTAAGGAATGGGATAACAAGGTCTGTGCTATCAGGGAGTTTGAAAAACTGGCCGAGACAGATCCTCAGAATCTCTTCAGGAAGCTGATGTCCTATGAGCTCCAACTCAACACCAGGAAGGTTGAAGAAGAGAAAAACAGGTCTGCATTCAAAGAGAAGTCTGTCGCTTTAAAGGCAGACACCTCTAAGAAGTCCAAGGCTGTTCCTCCTACTCCAGCACCAGAAGTTAGTGAAGAAGAAACCTCAGAGCCAAGCACCTCAGGCTCTGAACTATCATAAGGAGAGTTCTCACTACTCTCTCGGTAGTTCAAGAAATTCTTGAACAAGAAGAAGCAATGGAAAGGCAAGGATGCCTCTTATATAAGATCACAATGCGATGGTTATCGACAAAGAAAAGGCTCCAGCAGCCATGACAGGTATAATACTAAACAGAACAAACATATTTCGACTGACATTATCTGCTATTATTGTAATAAGCCAGGATACGTCATCGCTGACTACCCTCACAAGAAGGAGGGTGGTAGAAGAGAGGAAAAGAAGTCCTCGTATAGCAAGAAGAGGACAGAGAAGGGCTTGATGGCCAAAAAGGGCAAGACTCTCAGTGACTCTGACTCATCTGAGTCGAGTGAAGAAGAATCCTATTTTGGACTTATGGCTCAAATTGATGATGAACAAGAGCCCCAGTTCACTGAGAAGGTAAACTCTCACACTCCTCTCTCTGATTCTGAAGTTTCTGAACATGATTGTGAGGATAGCTCTTCTGACGATGAGTCAGAACTCATGACACAATATAAGGAGTTAATCATGGCTTACGACAAATGTCGCCGAGTCGTGAAAACTTGGGCTAAGGAGATAAAATCTCTCAAAGCTGAAGAGAGCATCTTGAGAGAGAAAGTCTCAAAGACTGACTCCCTCGAAGAAAACTTTAATAATGCTATTGAAGAATATAACAAGGCTCTTGAGCACCTTGACCTCAAAGAGAAAATCATCAAGGAATTGGAAGCCCAACTTGCAGCTGAAAAGAAACTAGTTGAAAGTTTCTCGAAGCCCAAGACTGTTCTTCCATTCATTGCTGAATTCTCAGTCAAGGCCAAGGGTGCTGGATTAGGCCATGAAGAAGCTCATAGTAAATCCTCTAGGATAAATAAGGCTCAACGGAAGAATAAGGCCGTCAAAAAGGCCTTAGCCAAAGAGAAGGGGAAAGCCCCTCAAGATCAGACCACGTTCAAGAAGGTTATATTTCCTTCAAATGAGTTTGATTTTGACTCATCCTACGGGCACTTTGCTAGGCCTACCTATGTAGAGCCAAATTCCCGTTATCAAGTATGGACTCGACCCAGAAACTTTGGCGAAAGTGTCTTTAAGGCACCTTATGAAGAAGTTATTCTTCAGAGCTATGGCCCTTTCAATCATGGGCATAACTTTAAGAAGGTACCAAAGGCAAAGCCTGTTGTAGAAAAGCCTGTGAAGGAGAAGAAGGCATGTGATTGCCGTCATCATGAGGCATCTTCCTCCAAGAATGCTGCCCCTGCTAGACCACAATTCCAAAAGGTCAAGTAGGAGAACTTAAGGCGAAGATACAATAGATTTGACTGTTGCTGTTGTGGCAGAACTTGTCACTTTGCCATTGATTGTCGGTTTAATCCTAGAAATGCTGCAACCCCACATGTTGGCAATATGAGGAAGACCACTCCTAATGCTAATATTCGTAGGGGGAGTGTTCTATCCCGAGACCAAGGACCCAAATGTATTTGGGTTCCTAAGGCTAACTGATTGTGATTGCAGGATTGTCCAAAGGCCAACAAAACGCCAATCTGGTATTTGGACAGTGGATGCTCTCGGCATATGACCGGGACAAGAAGCCTTATTGAGAACTTTACTCCAGTTGTGAACGGACCGAAGGTCATCTTTGGAGGTTCATACCGTGGAATTACTAGAGGCTATGGTATGATTACTAATGACAATGTATCCTTCATAGTTGTGGCTTACGTTGAAGGTTTGGAACATAACATTATAAGCATAAGCCAACTCTGCGATAAAGGATACATAGTTGAGTTTCACGATGACAAGTGCTTGATAAAATCTGTTGACAATATGGAAACGATCCTATCCGGCACTCGAAGCAGAAACATTTTCTGTTTGACTTTCATTTGTATAGATTCTTCGACACCAGTGTGCCTTTTAGCAAAAGATAGTGCGTCTCTTGGTGACCAATGGCACAAGATATTAGCACATATTAATTCCAAAACTATAAACAAATTATTTTCAATGAACTTAGTTCGTGATGCCCCAAATGTCAAGTACGTCAAAGATAGACCTTGTCATGCATGTGTAAAAGGCAAGCAAACAAGGGCTACCTTTAAAAGCATTATTGGCAAAGATTCTAATAGATGTCTTCATCTACTGCACATGGACTTGTTTGGTCCCCTGCAAATTAGAAGTTTGGGAGGTAAGGATTATACATTGGTAATTGTTGATGATTACTCGCTCTTTGCGTGGGTGTTCTTTCTAAAACACAAGTCAGATACCTTCGACATCTTTACTAATTTTGTCAGGCAAGTCCAGAATGAGTACAACTGCTCTATAGTCAAAATCAGAAGTGACAATGGAACAGAGTTCAAGTCTGGGGCCATGACAGAATTTTGTGAAAGCTTAGGTATCTTTCATGAGTTTTCCTCTCCTCACACTCCTCAACAAAACGGAGTGGCCGAGAGAAGGAATAGAACGCTCATAGAGGCCTGCAGGACCATGTTGAGTGATGCTTCACTTCCAGAATATTTCTGGGCTAAAGCCGTCAACACTGCATGCCACGTGCAAAATCGAGCCCACATAAACAAAAATCACGATAAGACACCTTACGAACTTCTGAAAGACAGGATACCAACAGTCTCATATTTTAGATTTTTGGTTGTAAATGCTTCGTGCTTAAACAATGACAAGTATCACACTACTAAGTTTAGCGAAAAGAGTTTTGAAGGTATTTTTGTAGGTTATAGTAGCCATAGTAAGGCATATAGGATTTTTAATAGAAAAACCCTGGTGGTATAAGAATCGATACATGTTGTATTTGATGAGACGAGTTTGCTGCAAAGCAACTCTTCTAGTGTGCTTATTGAAGATGCAGGTGCAATGCTGAAAGAAATTTTCTTGGATGAACCGTTCGAAGACAAAGGCGACAAGTTCATCAAGATCACCACTCCAACCACTATTGGAGAGGCTGATGATCACGATGAAGAAGTCATCCAAGATGAAGAAGTCACTCCGGTGATAGAAGACAATGCAGATGCAAGGACTCTAGAGCTCAGACATTTAAGGATCATCCCATGGACCAGATCATAGGAGATCCCCGAGATGGTGTCAGAACTCGCAGAGGTACAACTAATGAGGATCTATATTTAAGTTTTCTCTCGCAGGTTGAACCAAAGAAGTTTGAGGAAGCAAACTCAGATGCATCGTGGATAATGGAAATGGAAGAAGAACTGAAGCAGTTCAAGCGCTGCAAAGTGTGGAAGCTTGTTCCAAGACCCAAAGGTAAGAACATCATTGGGACAAAATGGGTCTACAGGAACAAGATGGACGAGGATGGAACGATAGTAAAGAACAAGGTCAGACTTGTCGCCAAAGGCTATCATCAAGAAGAAGGAATCGACTTCGACCAGACGTACGCTCCAGTTGCAAGACTGGAGGCTATAAGGTTATTCCTAGCATATGCTGCACTTAAAGGCTTCACTGTCTACCAGATGGACGTGAAGTCTGCCTTCCTTAATGGTGACATAAAGGAAGAGGTGTATGTGGAACAACCTCCAGGTTTCGTTGATCCTAACTTTTCTGATTACGTTTATTTACTGCATAAAGCATTATATGGTCTGAAATAAGCTCCTCGAACTTGGTATGAGACGCTGTCTAGCTTTCTACTTGACAACAAGTTCACAAGGGGAAAGATAGACAAGACATTATTTCTTAGGAAAATTAAGGGAAAGATTTTGCTAGTGCAAATCTATGTCGATGACATTATTTTTGGCTCTACTGATGACAACCTCTGCAAGAAGTTTTCAAAACCTATGCAAGGGAAGTTTGAAATGAGCAGTATGGGCGAGCTGAAGTATTTCTTAGGGCTTCAGGTAAAATAGTCAGAAGATGGAATTTTCATCTCGCAGACTAAGTTTACCAAAGAGCTGATTAAGAAATTCGGAATGGAGAACGCAACCTCGATGAGGACTCCAATGGGTTCAACAATGTCTCTGGACAAGGATGAAAAAGGGAAACTTTTGATGAAACCAAGTACAGTAGCATTATTGGATCCTTGCTCTACCTTAATGCAAGTAGACCTGACATAATGTTCTCAACATGTGTCTGTGCTAGATTTCAGGTGAACTCTAAGGAATCTCACTACGCTACTGCGAAGCGGATTTTGAGATACCTTAAAGGTACACCAAATATTGGCTTATAGTACCCAAGAAGTAATGATAGCGAACTGATAGGTTTTTCAGATGCAGATTTTGCAGGTAGCAAAGACGACAGGAAAAGCACTTCAGGGACTTGCCAATTCTTTGGAAGAAGGCTTATCTCCTGGAGTAGCAAGAAGCAAAACTTGTGTGGCAATCTCAACGACCGAAGTCAGAGTACATCTCTGCAGGCAGTTGCTATGCACAGTTACTTTGGATAAAGAATCAGTTCGAAAACTACAACATGAAGTTTGCAAAGATCCCACTATTTTGCGACTCCTCCAGCGCAATAGCAATAGCCAACAACCCAGTCTCGCACAGCCGGACAAAGCATATAGAGCTAAGGTATCATTTCATCCGGGAGCATGTGGAGCATGGGGACATAGACCTTCAATATGTCCCTACAGATAGGCAAATTGCAGATATTTTCACGAAGCCGCTGGACGAGACCAAGTTCTCGTTCTTCAAAATAGAACTTGGGATGCTCAACAAGGAAGACTAGAAGAGGCTGGACTTTCAAGACGGCTCAAGGCTCAGAGGTTAGTCAAAATTTGGATTTCTCCAAAAGTTCAAGTATTTGACTCGAGTAAGTAACAACATACTCGAGTAAGTATATAACCTACTCGAGTAGTAGAATGACATACTCGAGTAGTCGACTTGACCCACTCGAGTAGCAAACTGACATACTCGTGTAGTCAACTTCACTTACTCGAGTACCTCATTGACCTACTCGAGTACTTCCATACATCTACTCGAGTACTTCTGTATTCTTACCCGAGTACCCCAGACTTATCTACTCGAGATCTTCGTCGATCTGGCAGCCGGGATCGTCGATCCCAGTTCGATGATTGTCGTCGAACTCCGATCGACGATCTTCATCGAACTCAGACAGCCGGGGATCGTCGATCCCAGTTCGTGTATATGCCGAGTCATCTCTTATTCAAATTTTCTTATGCGCAAACCAAAGGCTTATGCCGCCTATTCTATGGTTTTCTTCAGCTTTAATTTTCAAATAATTAGACCTAAACCTAGGGTTATATAAATAAGAAAATCCGGAAATTTCATCTACACGAAATCTTTTCCGTCTCTCGAGTACCCCGCTGCCTCTTCGCCTTCCTCCTTCAGTTGCAGAGCCGCGCCTCTTCCCATCTCCCCGTCGACATTCTCTAGGGTTTCGCCATCCCCAAGACTTCTGAATCATGACCGCCTCATCTAAGATTGGTGTTGGTTCGGAAATTAGTCGCCACAGGGATTGCAGACCTATCCGCCGATTTCCATAATCTTCTGATTTTGCTCGACACCACCGGCTTAACATTTGTTCTCCAAGAACCATGTCGTATCCTCTTCCCCGAAGTTGCAGAGTTTTTCAGGAATGTCAAAGTCAAGCACCATGGAACAGTCTTGAAGTCTTCAGTCAAAGGTATCTCCATTAAACTCACTGCAACCTCTATCTCTCGACTTCTCCGACTGCTAGCTCCAGATGCAGACGATTTTCTGAGTGATGTAGACTATTCCAGAACCTGTTCATTCTGTGGACTTTCTGCTGATGCTAGACACATCAATAGGTCTGATATGCATGCTGAAGGGAAATTCCTGGTTGATGTTATTGGTAAGATTCTTTTATGCAAAACCAACTCCATCAGGGCCATACCCCTTTATTTCTTTGAATTGATGCAAGCTATAGTCTGTAGAAAAGCATTTCAGTTTGGCCTGTTAATTCTGACTAAGATTAAGGAGAGTATAAAGTCTCCAAACTATGCAAGGATAATTTCTCTGCTTCTCCATGAGACCAATCCAGAGGTTTTTAGTTTCTCCAAAGGAAGTATCATTCACCACATGAAGAAGGTCTCCATATCCTCCATCTAGAGATTGGAGTTGAAATTGCAAAATCCCTCTCACGCTGCCAAAATTACTGAAGTTGCAGACACAGAGGACAGGACCCCATCTCCTTCTCCATCTCAGGTCCCCAGCTCCTCTGGTGCACCTATTGAGGGGGAGCCTGCTCCTACTGTTCAGGCCAGGCCACCTACTCCTCCTCCAGTCACTCCAGAAGATTTCCTCTCAGATCAACAGGTTCAAGAAGCACTCCTTTCTACTGATGCTGCTATAAATGAAATGATAGAAGAGTTAACTGCAGATATACCTCCTCCTCCTCCTCTATCTCCTCCAGCTCCATCCACTGAAATTCACAAGGACCCAACTCCTGGACAATCTCCAGATAATTCTCCAGCAAGGACACCAGCAAAATCTCCTGATGCCCCCCAAGAACAGCAAGGAACAATTCTCATTTCTGATGAGCCCTCACCTGAGCCAGCTGAAGCTCCTCTCAGAAATTTGGATTTTACTATCCCTCAGATTATGAATGAAGAGGATGCCATGATACCCACTACTAGAGCTCAGAGCTCAGTCACTCTCTCTGAAATTGCTCCATGGATGGCTCCTACCATTCCCTCTGCTCCATCAACTTCTGCTTCTCCTGCTCCTCCAACTCCTTCCCCCACAGACTTGATGAATCAGATTGTACTTCTTCTTCAAAACCAGAAAACATACTTTGATACTTGTATCAAGACTGTCACAGACAAAGTTACTGCTCTAGAAACTGAGATGAGCAGAGGATTTGCTGAGATCCAGCACAACACTTGATCAGCTCAAACATTTCTTCCAGATTGGTGGCAAAGCTTTAGATCACACCATCACCAGTGTTGGACAGGTTATGGAGCAAGGCCTGACTCTTGCCAACAATCAAATGGAACTGGACAAAAGGGCTGAAACAAACAAGATGAAGATATGTGAAGAAGTTGGAATTTTCAAAGATGATGCCATCTCCCTGCTATCTGTTGAAGTCAGAAAGGGGGAGAAGTTGGTAAAAGAACATTTAGAACAATCTAATGCTATCCAGAAAAAAGTATGGAAGCCAAAGTTAAAGAGATTCATGATGATGTTCTAGCTCAGATACAGAGTGTCAAATTACACACTTATGATACTGCTGTTTGGATGCACAACCAGATTCTGCCAGAATTTACTGCTGATCCTAACATTATTCCTCATCACCTAAATCCACTAGCTGCTGCTGATGCTCCTGCTCCTACACCTCCTCTGCAACCCATATTCTCTCCAAGGCCTGGTGATTCTGTGCTCCTCCAGATTCTTATGCTCAGGATTGGGAAGATGATCCTGCTGATATCTTTCTCAAAGCCCCTCCTGAGATACTGACTTACAAGAAGAAAAGGAAATATGGTGAAGGTCCTTCTGCTAGCAAGTCTGTTCCTGCTAAAGCTCCTGAACATGCTGAAGTCTGGTCTCCTACTTCCAAGTCTCTCATCCTGGACACTCTCAAGTTAGTTCTGGACTTCCATGAAAGCAGAAACATTCACTACAGTTCCCATGAATGGGAGTTGTATGAGAAGTCCATGACCAAAAGGAGAATCTATGACAGAGAATATGGAAGAAATAATCCAGCTGCTCCTCCCAGACCACCCAAATATTATCCTAAACCCTACAGCTATCAGAGAAGACAGCAAGAGAAACAAGACAAGCAACATCATCAGAGCTAGCCCAATAGACTCATGAGCCATGGAAATGGATTTTAGTTGTTTATGATATTTCTGGATAATCATATTTATATAATTCAAAGTTTTTGGTCTTATTATCTTTTTCATAATTCCTTGTTTGCTTACACTACTTGATTACTTAGCATTCTTTTTATGTCTATAATTCACCTTAGTGTAAAGGGTTCTGACTTTTACAAATAGGGGGAGATTGTTGGGTATTGTATCCACACTAACCCAGATTTGATGAAGTCACCCTTAAACTAAGATGAATTAAGTTGTAATTGATGCTTGGTTTGAGTTATGTGTTTGCAGGATTCCAATGGGAAGTGTAGACCAATGTCAGTCTACAATGGGTCACCAAACACAGGACCATACAATGTAATCTCTCATTGTGTTTTCCAAAGTGTTGACTCATGTGTAGCCTCTCTATTGGGATACACTTCATATTCAAGCTCTAGGACTATGAGAAAAAGACTTGATGCTGATTTCCCTTAGAAGAAGAAAATCTGTCAGAAAAATATTTCCCAAGTAAAGTACTCGAGTACCTTCTCATTTACTCGAGTAAGTTACTGAGTCTATACTCGAGTAGTAATTCACTTACTCGAGTAGTTAAGATGTACTCGAGTCATCCAATTATGGCTCTCGAGTAATTCATCTTGTATACTCGAGTAATTTCCTCTTATCTCTCGAGTTTCCAGATTCTCTCTTCTCAAATTTGTCTAAGTGAAATACTCGAGTAGTGTTATATATACTCGAGTAGTTCTATCTTCTATCTCGAGTTAATGGTATTTTGACTCTCGTGTAGTTTCTAGTTACTCGAGTAGTCTAACTCATATACTCGAGTAGTTCATCTACTACTCGAGTAGTCAAATACTTTTACTCGTGTAATCCAGAATTCTATTCCAGAAAAGTTCACTAAGTGAATTACTCGAGTAGTTCATGTTATATACTCGAGTAGATCATTCTGTCTCGAGTAGTCCATGTTACATACTCGAGTAGTTCAATTTTTCCTGCTCCAGAATTTTTCCAAGTGTTTGTCTCGAGTAAGTTTCTGATATACTCGAGTAGTTCATTTTTATATACTCGAGTAGTACTTCTTGAAGTCGAGTAATATACTCCACCTCTCGTGTAAGTACTTAAGTACTCGAGTAAGTCATTTTTGTTACTCGAGTAACTGAGTCCCTCTCATTCTTATTTACTCGAGTAGTTGACTCCATGTACTCGAGTAATGATTTCCTTATCTCCCGAGTATCTTTTTCTCATGTACTCGAGTAGTCTCTTCTACCTACTCGAGTAGTGCTGCATATACTCGAGTAGTTCTGCTTGACTCGAGTAACTTACTTTGACTAATTTCAGAAATTCCTTAAGTCCAGACCTAACGGTCTTATTCTTAAACTCTGACGTAATTGGTCCACGTGTCTTTCTCTTTATGAATCATTTAAGTCTAATCTTCTTGTCTCCTATAAAAGGTCTTGTCAAACCGACAAACCCTAAGTTTTCAAGAAGAAAATTATTCTAAGTTTTGCAGCCGTCTCTTTCCAAAAGAATTCTGTCTCCTCTCTCTCTGCAAGAACCGGAAACTCGCCGCTGCCGCCATCGCTAAATTCCGACCGGCTAGGGTTTCTTCTTTTCAGAGGATTCAGATTAAGAAGACTCTACAGATCGAGATCTCCGCTCAACGATTCATCTACTCTTTCGATCGTGTAAAGTCGAGAAGTTCCAGATTTGATCTTGCCGAAATTCTTCTTCAATATTCTGATAAAGCCACACGCCTAGAAGAAGGATTTTCTGATTTTCTGTTGCAGATCTGAACCAGATATTCACTGTTTGTATTTCTGTACTGCTGTATTTTATTATTGTAGGAGAAGATTTCTCCGAGTGTAGGAGTGTTCAACTCTGAGATTGTAGGAAGTTTTGTCTTCCGAGTGTAGATCCGTTTGTGGATCGAGTTTGTAGGAACCATGTTCCGAGGGTAGGATTGTTTTCCTATCCGAGATAGTGGAGTAGCCGAGTCTAGTATATTGCTAGATCGGTGAGGGAAAGTGGATGTACCCAAGGTTGGGGAACCACTATAAATCTTGCCTCGTCTGTGTTTGCATGTTTGGTAGATAGTTCTGTGCTTTGGTTGAGATTTTTTTTTATTCCGCAAAAAGACGCACAACTCACCTATTCACCCCCCTCTAGGTGATTTAGGTTGACAACTATTATCTTTCACATCTTTTCCGCTCTCTCAGAGTAAATAGCGCTCACCGTGCTCACACCACAAGGAGCTTACCCAAAGCATCCAAGATCAACATACAGTTCATACAGAGCTTACAACAAAAGAACTACATGCACCACAATTTATAGATAGCACATACTACACAAAGTCTTCTCCGATTCACAATATAACCATCACCAATCCAGACTAACCATCCAGATGGGCTTCACACAGCATGCCTACGTCGTACTACACACTTCCGGATCTAGATGCAGACTCAACTTGGAATCACTTACGCTTTCCACCTCTTGGTGGAGGATTCCATACATATGCATAAAGAAAGTACTTCGATTGTCCAAGAAGGAGATCATTACCCTTGACGATCGCTTTGGATCCATGAACTAGCCAGATGGAAATCACCGCCACATGGCTTTGCCTCCACGAATCCGCACTCAGCTCTCGAATCAGCACTCCGAAGCTCCTCCGGCAGCCGGTTTCCTCCTCCCCTTCCTTCCTTGCCCTCTCTCTTCTCCCCACCACTTTGAGAAAGAGAAAGGTGAAGATGAATGGAGTTTATCCATTCATTCTCAACCTTATATCAGCAGGGAAGTGTCCAGGCCCTTGGATCCAGGATGAGGAAATGAACGGCCTTGATTTGCCGAGAAATAGGCTAAACACGACCTGACACGCCCTGTGACACGCCCGTGTCACAGGCCGTATGCCTTAAGCGGCACACAACCGACTCAAATCCAGAACAGTACACGGTCATGTGACATGCCCGTGTCACATCCTACATGCCCGTGTCACATCCTACATGCCAGTGTCTAGGAGCTGTATACCTCAAACAGCATACCACCAACTCAACCCGAGCGGGACACGGCCTGTGACACGCCCGTGTCGCAGGCCGTGTGTCCCAGGACACACCCGTGTCCATCAACACACGCATTCCTGGCTGATCTCGAGAAGAACACAGGCCCTGTGACACGGGCGTGCCCGTGTCACAGGCCGTGTCTCAACTCAACTGGCCACTCGACGATCGTCGAGCGCAGTTCGTCGAACAGAGGGGGACACGCCCCCTGACACGCCCGTGTCGCCGCGCGTGTTCCCTCTCGAGAACTTTCTCGAGTGCATTTCATCGAGGACTCGAGGCTGCTCAACCCGAGCATGACACGCTCTGGGACACGCCCGTGTCCCAGGATGTGTCACCCAACCTGAACCCAAATTGGGATTTGGGGTGTTACAACCCTCCCCTCCTTCAAAAGAATTTCGTCCTGAAATTTAGCCCAGCTAGACATCAACATAACCGCGCTCAGACCTTAGCAAAATGATCCGGGTTAGAGCTCAGAGGCCGCAGCTTGTCTTGCCCCACGACACCGCACAAAACATTCAAGAACATACATACATACATACATAACAAACATAACAACCATCTCTCCACCATAGTCATCTCTTTTCTCTCAAATATACATACATCAACAAACTTATTCCTTTATACCACCTGATTGACTGATCATCAAGATAAAAGGAGGTGTACACAAACATCTCATTAGTCATTCCTTATATACAACATTTAGTCACATCACCAAAGTAATACAATTCACATTTTCTTTCTTACTTCCGCTCTCTCGCATCATCTTTCATAAGTCGTTTGATCGCCTCTTGGAGTTCCAAACTAAACACTCGAGGTTGTACCTCACTGATTGAGCTTTGCGGCTATTGCACTTCCAGATTGTACATTCGAGGTTGCGTCCGGGATGCAGATGACTCAGCCATTGCTTTACCCTTTTCTTCATAAGACGCACCTGTTCTTTTCTCATTCCTTGTAGGGCCACTCCAACAATCACGGGCTATATGCCCCTGCTTCCCACATTTAAAATATGAGTGTTTTTCAACTCGTTCTTGTCCATAGGTTGCCCCCGAAGAAACAGTCGATGGAGTTGGTTTGGCAGGCCTCAACCTTTTCTTATCTCGTCTCCTAAACTCCGACTGTTCCGACTGTGGAACTTTAAATTCCGGATTCTCCACCGCCAAGCTCCTCTTATCGTGCACCCGTTTCAAATCCTTCTCCAGCGCACATGCTATATCTACCAACGCTTGGAAACCTTGGTTCACCGAACTCGGGAGTGCCAATCTCAACTCATCACGCAGTCCCTCATAAAATCGATTCGTCTTTTGCGCTTTCTCAGTGAAGATAGACCCCGCATAGCACCCCAGTCGTGTAAACTCATGCAGGTAAGTATCAATATCACTCTCACCCTGCACCAGACGTAGAAACTCATTTTCCATTACAATCTGCTGCGACATTGGCACATACTTGGCCAGAAACAATAGTGAGAATTCTTCGATCGACATCTCTTCTAAGCCTCGACCTGCCAAGTAGTGTAATTACACTTCGTCCCACCAAAGCCTTGCATCCCCTTCCAACAGAAAAGTAACTAAGATCACTTTCTGCGCCACCGCAGTCCGGATTGCTGCCAAGATACTCTTTACTCTTGCAAGCCAATCTTCTGCCTGCATTGGGGAACCCTTCCCGCCAAACGTAGGTGGATGAAATTCCATCAACCACTTCAGTTGCTCATCAGCTGCTTGCTCATCCACCACAGCTTCAACACGCTCTTGCCTTGCACTAGGCCGTACTGGCACCCCTATAGGTCTTGCCTGCCCAGTAGGCTGTGCATGTAACACTGTGAGCACCGTCTCAGTCACCACACGTATGGTCTCCGCCGAGGGAGGTGTAGGCGCTTCCACTGGTGCCGCACTTTCGTCGGAACGCTGGGGCTCAGACTGCCCAGCACCACTTCTCGTCACCTATCAATGTACAAAGCACCAGTTACGTCCAGTCCATAACAATAAACATACCTTGACTACACGCTCACACTCCTCACGTGCATGTATTACATTCCTAGTGGACATTCTTGAGTTCAATTATATTCTCCCTCCCAAAAATCTCAAATCTGGCTCTGATACCACTTTGTAATGCCTCCCTTCATCACATGAAATATAATAGTGGGTTCGGCTGGGGCCCCCATACAATATTTCACAGACAAACTGCGGAATTATGTGTGAATATCAAATCACGTTCTGCTCGTATCCTAACTCAGAGCATTCTAGCACAGCATTTTAAGTTGTAAGAACTCAACCACATGAATGTCCACTAAATATATAAACTCCACATTTATATATAACCCAAGAATGTATACAACACACACACATGCTCACGACCTTTAGGACTTACAAGTTGCTCTTTATAAATATACAACTTCATACAATGGCACGCAGGCCGGCCACACATGAAATCCAAGAATTCTTCGCACGGCCTTCAAGGGCCTTTACGCAGCAAGTCTTCATTCCGCTCAATTCAATTTAACCATCAGCACCTGCAATTTAACATCCACCCTAAGAGCGGTAAACAAAGCAATGGTCAGCATTAGCTGACCAATTATAACGACCCTACCCATTACCCGGGGCAGTGGTTCCTTCCCTGTATGCATTTCCAAAAATCTAGCTATCATTACAAGCATCACAGCAGTATCACAAACGCCGGCTTCCGCCAGATGCTCCATACACTCAGGGCACCTTACGGTGTACCGGACTCTGTGGCAACACCACCGATTAGAGGTTATTAACTTGTTGGCTGGCCGGTCCTAGTCCACCAATCACGCATGTTGGCGACTTTCTGCCCAAACCACTCAGAGGTGAGAACCTCATGACAAACTTGAGCATTACCAATTCAGATCGACCCGCCACTGTGGTGCAGCAAGCCGGGTCTATCTTGTGTCCCCCAGGCCTGCCACCCATCGATCTCCCAAAACAACCAGGGGCAGGTCAGCCTTTCCCGTGCTCAATCCGTCAATAGCGCACCACTAGACGCGAGTCGGCTTTCCCTCCTGATTAGCTATAGCTTTTCCGCTCTCTCAGAGCAAATAGTGCTCACCGCGCTCACACCACAAGGAGCTTACCCAAAGCATCCAAGATCAACAAACAGTTCACGCAGAGCTTACAACAAAAGAACTACAGGCACCACAATTCATAGATATCACATACTACACGAAGTCTTCTCCGGTTCACAATATAACCATCACCAATCTAGACTAACCATCCAGATGGGCTTCATACAGCATGCCTACGCCGTACTACACACTTACGGCTCTAGATGCAGACTCAACTTGGAATCACTTACGCTTTCCACCTCTTGGTGGAGGATTCCATGCATATGCATAAAGAAAGGACTTCGATTGTCCAAGAAGAAGATCGTTACCCTTGACGATCGCTTTGGAGCTATGAACTAGCTGGATGGAAATCACCGCCACGGCTTTGCCTCCACGAATCTGCACTCAGCTCTCGAATCAGCACTCTGAAGCTCCTCTGGCAGCCGGTTTCCTCCTCCCCTTCCTTCCTTGCCTCTCTCTTCACCCCACTACTTTAAGAAAGAGAAAGGTGAAGATGAATGGAGGTTATCCATTCATTCTCGACCTTATCAGCAGGGAAATGTTTGGGCCCTTGGATCCAGGATGAGGAAATGAACAACCTTGATTTGCCCAGAAATAGGCTAAAAATGGCATGATAAGCCCTATGACACGCCCGTGTGTAACACCCCAAATCCCAGGATTGGGAAAAAGTTGGGTGACATGGCCTGGGACACGGGCATGTCCCAGGGCGTGTCCTGCTCTGTGAGCAGCCGACGAGTGGTCGACGAAAATTCATTTGACGAAGAAATGAGGGAACACTCCCTCTGACACGGGCGTGTCAGAGGTCGTGTCCTCCTCTGCTCGACGAACTTCAGCCCGATGAAATTGAGCTGGGTGTCTACTGCCGTGTATGGGCACACGACCTGGGACACGGGCGTGTCACAGGCTATGTCCTTAGCGGGATGTGCCCAAGGTATTGAGGCCTGGTGAACACGGGCAGGACACGGGTGTGTCTTAGGGTACACGCCCTATGACACGGGCGTGTCACTGGCCGTGTCCCGATCGGGTTGAAGTTAGTTTTGTGCAGCCTGATGTACATGGCCACAGACACGGGCATGTCTAAAGGCTTGTCGGGTGACCAAGGCCCGTGACACAGCCGTGTCACATGAGCGTGTACTGGTCTGGATAAGTCAGTTAGTGTGTCGCTTAAGGTACACGGCCTGTGACACGGGCGTGTCACAGGCCGTGTCAGGCATAAAATTAGCTTTTGTGGCAAAATCATGGTCGTCCATTCCCTCAACTGGGATCTGATGGCTGAGGTTCCTTCCCTATCTCCTTAAGGCTGAGGATGAGAAGGAAATCCTCATTTTGTTTTGGCCTTCATCTTTTTACAAAGCTAGAGAGAGAAAGTGAGAGGAAGGAGGAGGAGGAGGGAAGGAGCCGGCCACTAGTGGAGCTGCGGAGTTCCTGTTCACAATCTGAGGCTAGCGTTAGGAAGGCAAAGCCGTTGTAGTGCTTTCCAGCAGACTAGGAATCCATGGCTCCAAAGCATTCTTCAAGGGTAACGACTTTTCTTCCTAGCCATGTGAAGGCTTCCTTTTTGGCATGTGCATCTGATTCCCCCACCAGAGGGTGGCTTGTTATGGGAGTCTCTTGGGTTGATTCATGGAATCCCCATTCATTTGGCATATAGATCCGAAAATGGAGTATGGAATAGGCATGCTGTGTGAAGCCCATTCGGACAGGTTGGTCTGGATTGGTGATGTTGCATATACACACCGGAGAAGACTCTGCGATAACGTGTAGTTTAAGGTGTCGACAGGTTGTACCTGTGAAGGGTAGTAGCAGGAAGTACTGGAGTGGTAGTCCAGGAAAATACCCGTATAATGTTTGTGCTATTGGGTAGTACCTGTGAAGGGTAGTAGCAGGAAGTACTGGCATGGTAAGCCATGAAAATACCCTTGATGCTTGTAATGTTTGGTGGGTTGTGCCTATGAAGGGGAGTAGCAGGAAGTACTGGCTTGGTAGCCCAGGAAAATACTCTCAAGTGGATGCTATGAATGTACGGTTAAGCCTAGGGATGGAAATTGAGTTCTGTCGCTAACGCGAGTCGTGGCTCCTAGGTAACTGATGAATATGAAGCCAGTCCTGTGAGGACATGATGGCTATGTATGAGCTGGAAGAGCTCTTATGGCTTAATGCCAAACAGGTAAGATGAAACCGACCCGCGCCTTTTTCTTAGCCGCGAGTATGTCGTACTCGGTGATGGCAAGGCGACTTGAGCAACGGGGGGTGGATGATCCGACCTACGTTATGTCCGTCTGACATGAGACCTGAAGGTGCGGTCTGTTGGAGTGCATAACGAGAGTCTTTGGCCTGCACGCCACGACACCATGGGGGGCTACGGGCCAATCCCGGGTCAATAAGACTAAATTCTCCGGTTGCACGCCACAGAGTAAATGCTCAATTTTTACCGTTGGGTTGCGACCCTGATACGGTGGTGGGACCCTAGTTCGTCGGTACATTAAGAATGTGCCCTAAGTGCACGGACTGTCGGGCCGCGTAGCTGACGTTGTGATGGAATGTATGTGCGTGAGAGCAACAATGTATGAATATATATATATCTGCCTGTGAAATGCTATGACTGCAGGGAAGAAATACCACTGCCCTGGGAAAGGGGTAGGGCGTTATAAAATTGGTCAGTTGAATGCTGACCGTTGCCTTTTTTGCCACCGTTGGGTGGGCTGTCCCTGTATAGGTGCTGGAGAACCAAGCGGGACACATAAAGGCTGAGTCCCTGGTGCTGTTGCTGCTGCTGCTGCCGCTAGCCCTTGAAGGCTAAGCTTAAAATGCTTTGTTTTGTTATATGTGGCTGGCCTGCGCGTTAATGATTAAGGCCACTATTGTGAAAAGACTTGTAAGGCCATAAGGCCAACTGAATTGTATTTGGTGAACATTCCTGTTATATATAAATGTGGATCTTTATATGGTGGACATTGTTGGAACCCCAGTTATGATTTGGGCAAGGATCACTATTAGGTTTTCTTAGATTAACCCAAAATGTATAGTCATGGGTCATAGGATTATTTCCAGGTTTGGTCATTCAGAAGGACTCTCCAGAATTGCTGAAAGAATTCTGGGAAATGCAGTTAAGACAAAGTCAGCAAATCAGTTTGACGATCGTCGAACGCAGTTCGACGAACAGCAAACTCAGGTCGACGAATTCTGAGTTCCTTCTTTGAACTCAGGTCGAAGAACTCTGATATCAAGCAAAATGTTTAGCTCGACGAATTCAAGCTGAGCTCGACGAACTCCGAGCTCAGGTCGACGATCGCTAAACTCAAGACAAATTCCCAGCTCGACGAAATAGAAGCTGAGCTCGACGACCTGCGAGCTCAGGTCGACGAATTCTGTGCAGTTGGCAGAATTAATTACAGTCAATGACCAGGCCTATTTATTTACAGTTGGCAGATCAACTCAAGAATTAATCACAGTCAATATGGAAATAGTCGTTCAAAGGCAACATTAAATGGGGCTGTTACAGAAGATTAATTCAGGATTAATTCCCAAGGCATATTCTATTCTCGGGAATGCTTCTACCGTCTTCAAGATTAATGAATCCAGTTGTTTGAATCAGATATAAGAGGTTCACAGAAATATACATAAAAAGACAGAAATAGACACACATAGAGATATAGAACACTGCAAGCAAATAACAAGACAGTAAACAAGAACACAATGAAGGCTTTTCAGTTTACAGTGAAGGAGAAACTCTACATCAACATTTACACGGACTTCTTCATCTGCTCCAAGCTTCTCAAGAGACATACATTCATATCAGTCTAAGAAGCTTGCTGGAGACATCATCATTCTAAAGGCCTATCAACCTGAAGCAAAGCTCCATCTTCCTGAACCATCAACATCTCAGGGGGAGCTCTTTGCTAACATCATATCCACTTAAGTTTTCTCAGTTTATTGAGAAAGAGAAGACCTCATCACTCTCTCATCCCCACCTCTGTAAAGGGTTGTCATCTCCCTTCAAAAGTGATTCCTGGTTCACAAGTCTCCTTCCAAAAGACTTGAGGTTTGGTTTTTGAGCACCTGATCAAAAGCTCATTGGTGTCAAGCACCTAATCAAAAACCTGAGTGGATTCCTACCAGGGTGGTAGAAGAGTGGATCTACCCAGGTTGGGGAACCACTATACATCCTTGTGTCTTCTATGCTTGCTCATCTTGCTTTATTTTTGTGTTGTGATTTGCTTTACTTAGTATATAACTCTAATTAGTTAAGTTAAGATCTATCCCCCTAACTTTCAATTGGTATCAGAGGAGGTTACTTTGGTTGTACAGGCTAACACCTGAACCAAAACGATCTGATAGATCTTAAATATCTTTTGAGTTTATCATGGCACAAATTGAAGCCTTTTCAAGCACCAGACTACCTATGTGCAATCTTGATAAGTTTGCACTGTGGAAAACAAGGATAAGTTTTTATATGAACTCCATTGATGAAAAGATCTTGAAATCTATTTTTTCAGGACCAACTCAATCTCAGGCAACATCAAGCATCAATGTTGTTCCATCATCTCAATGGACAGATGCCCAGAAAAAGCTGAAGATTGCTGATGCACAAGCAATGAACATCCTGGCACAATCAATGTCTGATGACATCTTTGAGGAACTTGCCGAATGTTCATCTGCAAAAGAGATGTGGGACACTCTCACAGCAATGGCTGCTGGATCAGCAAAAGAAAGAACATTTAAAGCTGAATCTTGGAGTGATTCAGATGCTTCATCCTGCACAACTGAAGATGAAGAAGAAGCAAGAGCAAGAGAATTTTGCCTAATGGCAATAAATGCTTCTTGCAGCAACACTGATGCAGAAACAGACTCTGAAGAAGAATTAGAGTGTGAATCAGAAGAAGAGGATCAGGTAATCTCTTCCTTTAATTTTTCTTCAGAACATTTTAAAGAAGATTTTAAAATTTTATGCAATGATTTGATTCTATCTGAGAAGGAGATAAAACTTCTCAGAGAAAAAGTAATTAATTTATCTTCTGAAAATATTCAACTCAAAGAAGACTTAACAATTACTTCAAAAAAATTAGCTTCATTAGAATCAGTTAAAGGTAAAGAAAAGTGAAAGATATGGTACCTAAACACCTAGAGGGGGGGGGAATAGGTGACCTAATCCGTTTTAAACTTTAATGGCGGCCAACAGTTAATATTTTCACAGATTTCTAACTATTCTATCACAGCAAACATACAGCATACACAGCAACAATCACAGCACACAAGCACAACACAGTAGACACAGTGGTTTAGAATAGTGGTTCCCCAAGATATGGGTACATCCACTTTCCCCCTCCCATTCCTATCTAGCAGTGTACTAGATTCGGCCAAACTCCTCCACTGTCTTAGAACCCAAATTGGTTCCTACACCTCAGTCCATGCCCAAGGCCTTACAACTCAGCTTTTTTTATTATAATTTACCAAAGCCTACACTCAGCCACCCAGGCCTACACTCAGCCAATCAAGGCCTACACTCAGCAATCAAGGCCTACACTCAGCCAATCAAGGCCTACACTCAGAGATAACAATCTCCTATACTCAGGCTCTCAAGCCCTACCCTCAGCCTTTATAATACAGGCTTACAATTCACTCAGATCCAAAGGATCCTACAAGAAGTTAAAAATGTATTACAAATATTAACTCAACAACTCAGAAATAAAAGAGGGGAGTTGAGAGTTTCTTGATGAGTTCTTGGAAGAACTCAGCTAGATTCAATCTGACTTAGCTTTCTTCAAAGCTTCTTGAGTAGAACTGAATAAGAATGAATCCTCCTGCAGTTGTTCCTTGACCTCTGCCACTTAAGATCCAGAATGAATCTGAATCCTTCTTCTCAGCCTAGTTCCAAGGCTGATTTCTTGGATGGAGCCCTCTCTCTCCAACTTCTTAGATCTGCACTTGGACTGCAAGATCTTCTTGTGTTGATACTCTATGTACCACTTTATAACTTGTTCTTCAACAATGTGATCAAGTCTCAACAACAATCTGAACAACTGAACAACAATTTCTGTAAACATATGAGCCTGTTTATAGGCCTTCTTCATGGTAACCGACTGGTCCGGTTCATAACTGACTTCTGACATCTCTGACAGTTGCTGTAGACCGGCTGGAACGGCAGCTGTCAAGTCATCCAGTCACTTCTTGAAAATCTCTAACTGTCTGAAAGTGTCGAGACTTTCTGTCTTTAAGTGCCGACACTTATAGACCAAGTGTCGACACATGCTGTGTAAGTGTCGACACAAGTCTACAAGGTGTCGACACAATTCTTGTATGTCTCGACACAGATTCTTCTTCAGGTGTCGACACTGAAATTGAGTGTCGACACAAGTACTTGATCTTCTATTTTTAGTGAATTCTTCTAAGTGTCGACACATCACCTTTGTGTCGACACAACTTCTTGTGTTGAATCTGTCAAGTGTCGACACTACTTCTTGGTGTCGACACATAGTCTTCTATGTTGAAAAGTTGCTGAGTGTCGACACAGCTCCTTGTGTCGACACACCTTCTTCTTGTTGAGACTTCAGCTGAGTGTCGACACATTCCCTTAGTGTCGACACTTGTACTTAGAATATTTTGTTGATAATTCTGTTCTTTGCTAAGTGTCGACACAGCTCCATGTGTCGACACTTTCTTCAAGTGTAGAGTCTTCAGCTGAGTGTCGACACATTGTGCTGGGTGTCGACACTTACTTCATGTGTTGACTCTTCTGGTTGTGTGTCGACACATTGTGCTGGGTGTCGACACATACTTCATGTGTTGACTCTTCTGGTTGAGTGTCGACACATTGTGCTGAGTGTCGACACTTGTACTTAGTCTCTGCTAACTTTTTGCCGAGTGTCGACACAGCTCCAAGTGTCGACACAGCTCCAAGTGTCGACACTTTCTGGTGTAGACACAGTTCTTCTAGGTGTCGACACAGCTCCTTGTGTCGACACAGCTTTTCTGCATTCTTCTTCACTGAGTGTCGACACAGCTCCTTGTGTCGACACTTTGTGTCTGGTGTCGACTCTGCATCCCAGGTGTCGACACAATGACTCCAAGTGTCGACACTGCTTGTCTGGGTGTCGACACAAGCTTTCTTAAGTGTCGACACTTTCCCTTTGGGTGTCGACACATGGACTTAGAAACTTTTTGCTTCAGTCCAGTGATTACTTAACCTGCACAAGTAAACTCAACATACATCAAATACATTATGATGTATATCATTGAGTTGGTGAGGCTTCTTCAAATCAGGTACATTTAACCAATGTACCCAACAATCTCCCCCTATTTGGAGAAGTCATAACCCTTAGTCAATGATATACACCATTCATAATTAAAAATTACAAAATGATGTAAAGCAGGTTATATTCAGCAGGGTAAACATAAACATGTATTAATTCACACATGTATATACATACATCAACACAGAACAAATAAGAAATAGACACATTCACAGAACAATCATGAAATATATTGATCATATATTGTTCTAACAGTTGTCTTATACATTTTCAGTAGTTTACAAAAATGTTTTACATTCAAAAGATTACAAAATAATCTTCAAGTAAATTCTTAATCTATTTCTGATCTGGTTCCTTGATAACTATTCCCTTGCCAGCTTGAACTTGAGCTTTGAAAGGGGCATCAACAGTTTCAGCATCAGTAGGCTTCTTGCCTTTTAGATCTTTCTTTTTGAGTTCTTCTGCCTTGATCTTCTGCCTCTCAAAATAGTGATATGGCTTAGGAAAGTACTTGCTAGGCTCCTGGGTTGTAGGCGGCAGCTTTCCCATCTTTGCCTTCCTTCTGTATTGAACAATGACCTCTTATCTTATTTCATGTTTTCTCCATTCAGCTTCAGAGAACCACTTATTCCTGTCATGAGTGTTATCCTTGGCAGCTTTCCAGGCAGTTAAAATTATATTCCTAGAGGTAGGGCTCCACTGTTCAAAGTCTGGCCTTTATTCTGCTTGTTCCCTAAACCTCTTCTTGGACAACCTTGTCTCTTCCTTCTTGTTCAGAGCCTCTTGCATGGCTTCAGATATAGGTTGAACAACCTTTTCAATATGGACATTGTCCTTGCCCTCAGGTGGGCTATACATTGTACTCACATCTGCTTGAATCATGTCAAAGTCTGGAGGTGGATAAATGACTTGAGCTACCTCTGGTTGCTCACCTCCAAGATATGCAGTTTGAATCCCAGATTCAGCAACATTGTCATCATCACAGAGTGGAGGATAGCCCAGTGTAGCTCTGATGGATTAGATATCCATTTGGCATGATCAGAGCTTGCTTTGACTAAAACTCTCTCCCCCTTTATGACTTCTCTAGCCATATGATCTCTGACATCATCCTTTTGAAATCTGATTTGACTGTCCAAGTATCTGATCCCCTCTTTAAAGAATAGTTTGAGCTTTTGAAGTTGATCAGATATAGCTTTCTGGGAGGCTTGGAGTGCAGTCTTGACAGCAGAAATTTCTTGTTGAAAGATTTTATCAAAATCAGCTTTAGCAGCAGCAGTAGATGTAGAAGGTTCAGCAGCCTTTTTCTGTAACTCAGTGACAATAGCATTATGTGAAGCAGTCAAATTGTCATTCATTCTTATCTGATTTCCAGTACATACCCTTGCTTCAATGCTATGTCATCCACTTGTTCTTTGATCTTCTCCTGGTGGGTTGCAAATACACCACTGCATTTCCACCTTTGTGGAAGCATTCATTCATCTCTTTCTTGTTAAGTTCATTTCAAACCTTATAGACTTTATATCTTGCAAGATCAAACTGTAATGATTCTGCCCTTCATCTACATACTTCTCTATGGCCTGCCTTTGCTCATCCAACTTGATTTGCATTGCCACCATCAGTGCACTATAATCAATAGCTGGGGCTGTTGAACTATAGGCTGTGGGGCTATGGATTGCAGAGCTTTCTTATAACTCTGACTTCTCCTTTTGAAGACATATAGTTTCTTCTTCTTTGCCCTAGCACTCTCCTCATCTTCAGAGGCAGAAGTGCTGGCTATGTCAACCCTTTCCTTAGGGCTTGGAGGTCTGTCAGCTTGCACATCAGGTGCCTTCTCAGTTTCTGGCCTTAAAGGCTCTTCCAGAACTTGCACTTGCTCCCCTCAGCAGCAGCATGATCTTTTTCAGCAGCATCATTGTCCATGTCAAAATCTGCTTGATCTAGATTTAGAAATAAATCTTCCATGGTGTATTCTGGGGGTGAAGAAGCTGGAGAAGTTCTTGGTTCTTCAACCACTGGATCAGGAATTACTTCTGTACAGCAGATGTGTCTTCTATAACAACATCTGGAGCTTGACTAGCAGCTGAGTTGCTGAGAACATCAGACAAATCAGCATCTTCTATGAGATATTCTAAAGTATTTAGGTTAGTGAGTACCTCTTGTATGATGGTGGTGGCTTGCTCACTGTCCAGTGTAGAGGGTTCTACAACTGGAGGCTCCCCCTGGCTGTGATCCTTGTGGATGGGGCTAGCTTGAGGCAGCTCCCCCTGGATCTCAAATCTCTTGAGCAGTAGGAGATTTCACTGCAGGCTCTTCCTCATGCTCATCTGAAGTGAAGACACATGTTCTTCACTCCTAAAACTACTTGTGGACACTTGGTCACTGGAGCAGTTTTTCTCTTTTTCTTTGGAGGAATCTCCTTCTCAGCAACTTCCTTCTCAGGGTTGGCATTCCTTGGACAACACCCTATCCCATCTTGAAAAGATCCTTAGATCCATTTTCCTCATGTGGTTTATCTTGCTTCCTGCAGCAGTACTCATAACCTCTGGTATCACACCAGCTAGGTATAGACTAATGATTCTGCCCAGATTGGGCTTCTTCAAGCTCTCCTTAATCTTCTCATAAACCACTATAGACCAGTCTGTTTTTAGAGTGAAGATTATCCTGTCATGATTCAAATTATAGGCAGACACTCTGTCATGCCCTCCAGGCTTGCTGAGTAAGACCTTACCAACAATCTCAGACATGAATTTTCCTTGATTATTCATGCCTTTTCTGTTAAAAACAGAACCTATCTTCATCTTTGGATCAAGTCCACACCAGGTAAGAGCTTCCCTGGTCTTGGATGCAGTAATTTCTTCTTCATCTGGAGTTCTTGATAGCTGGAGCACCTTCCTCAGACTCTTTGGTGAAACCTTGACCTTAGTTCCATGAACTCGGATTTGATTCTGTATCCAGATTCATCTACTGCAGCTCCATTAAGGAATTCAAGCACCTCCTTCTTCCATATCTTAGTTGGTTCAGACACTAGATATTCTAGTCCAGAATCGGCGACTAGGGTTACGACCGCCTTGATTTCTTGATCTGCATCGTCGAACGCGCCGCGCACAAGCTCATATCCTTCGTTAACGTTCTCCTTAAGCTTAGGTGCCATTAGGGTTTGGAGAATTTGTCTTTAGAAAAAGAGGTGTCGACACAGTAGTTTTGGTCTCGAAACTTTGAAAGCGTGTCGACAAACAAAGACAGAACCCTATTTATACCTTTCTAATTTTGAAGATGAACAGGCGGGACAGCTAACTTAAAATGTGTCGACACTGGCAATAAGTGTCGACACTGACTTATAATTTCTCGACACACATGTGTCGACACAAGTTTAGTCAACAGATTTTATGTGTCGACACTTGTTTATGTGTCGACACAACATAACTCGACACATTGTCGAGACTTTACTTAGAAATATTCTGAGTAAAACTTAAGTGTCGACACCATTTAGATGTGTCGACACCTACTTGACATGTGTCGACACTAACATTCTGAAGTGTCGACACCAACATCCTAGATGTGTCGACACCTTTTTCCTGAAGTGTCGACACCACTATTCTGTGTCGACATAGACTTGTCTATGTGTCGACACCTTTTTACTTAGCCATTTTAATTCTGTAAACTTACTCTAAGTTTATCATTCCTAGTTCAATTTTGAATCTATTGAACTTATCTTTTTCTAGGGCGCTTAGTAAACATATCAACTATTTGATTATCATTTTAACATATTCAGTAAAATATCTTCTCTTTCTACATGCTCCCTAAGAAATGATATTTAATTTCAATATGTTTAGCTTACTATGAGATACATGGGTTATTAGCTATTGAAATAGCACTTGTAGAATCACAGAAAAGTGGAGTTCTACTTACCTGAAATCCATAGTCCTCTAGCTGATGTTGTATCCACAGAAGTTGAGTACAGCAACTTCCTGCAGCCACATACTCTGACTCTGCAGTGGAGATAGCCACACTGGTTTGCTTCTTGCTACTCCATGAAATTAGTCTCCCACCTACGAATTGACAGGTTCCAGTAGTGCTCTTTCTATCCTTCTTTGCATCCTGCAAAGTCTGCATCTAAATAACCTGTTAGATCAAAATCTCCATTCCTAGGGTACCAGAGGCCTAGATAGGAGTGCCCTTTAGATATCTCAATATTCTCTTGACAGCTGTCAAATGAGACTCTTTAGGGCAGGCTTGATACCTGGCACAACACATGTAGCATACATGATGTCAGGTCTACTAGCAGTCAAGTATAATAGGGAGCCAACTATCCCTCTATATAAGGTTTCATCCACAGGTTTCCCTGCATCATCCTTGCTAAGAAACATACTTGACCCCATAGGAGTCTTCATGGTACTGGATGAATCCATACCATACTTCCTTATGAGTTCTAGGGTGAACTTGGACTGACATATGGATAAACCACTTTCAGTCTGTTTAACTTGGAGACCCAAGAAAAACTTCAGCTCTCCCATACTACTCATCTCAAACTGACCTTGCATAAGTTTTGCAAACTTTTTGCAAAGGCTACTTTCAGTAGACCCAAATATAATGTCATCTACATATATTTGGACTAGTATAACTTTGCCTCTAGATTCCCTAAGGAATAGAGTCTTATCTATTTTCCCCCTTGAGAACTTGTTCTCAATGAGGAAACTAGATAGGGTTTCATACCAAGCCCTAGGGGCTTGCTTTAACCCATATAAAGCTTTCCTAAGTCTATAGACATGATGAGGTAGAGTTGGATCAACAAAACCTGAAGGTGTGCTCCACATAGACTTCTTCTTTAAGATTACCATTTAGGAATGCTGACTTGACATCCATTTGGTAAACCTTAAATCCTTGATAGGTTGCATAGGCCAAGAACATCCTTATGGCATCCAGTCTGGCTACTGGAGCAAAGGTTTGATCAAATCAATACCTTCTTCTTGCCTATATCCTTTAGCAACCAGTCTTGCTTTATTCTTAATGATGACCCCTTGTTCATCCATCTTATTCCTGTAGATCCACTTAGTTCCTATTACATTGTGGTCTTTAGGTTTAGGAACAAGTTCCCAAACCTTGCACCTCTTGAACTGATTAAGCTCTTCTTGCATTGCTTCAGTCCATTGTGGATCTTGTATTGCTTCTTCAAACTTCTTAGGTTCAACTTGTGACAGAAAGCTGGAGTAGATTGCTGCATTCATGTTTCTAGTCCTGGTTTGAACTCCTTGTCTTGGATCTCCAATAATCTGCTCTACTGGATGATCTCTTAGATGCCTGTTGGCTGGAGGCATCTTACTTCTGGTTGAACCACTTCAGCATCTGCATCATGCTGTACTCCTTGTATTTCTTCAGCAATTGGCACATGTAGTTCTCCCCCTGGACAACAGCTACTGTCTTCTACTTGCTGTCTTACAGCAGGCACTTCTTCTATAGTAAGCTTGTCCATTTTCTTTGTCAAACCTGTGGGGCTGCATACACTGCTAGCCAACTCATTATTAATAAGTTTAGTCTCATCAAAAACTACATGCACTGATTCTTCTACAACTTGTGTAGTCAAGTTGTAGACTCTATAAGCCTTACTATTATTGCTGTACCCAACAAAAATACCCTCTTGGGACTTGGCAGCAAACTTAGTTAAGTAAGACTTCCCATTGTTAAGTATGAAGCATCTTGCAACCAAAGATCCTAAAATAGGATAGGTTTGGTTTCCTGCCTTTCACAACTTCATAGGGGGTCTTGTTTAGCCTTTTAGTGATGGTAGCCCTATTTATAACATGGCATGCAGAATTAACTACTTCAGCCCAGAAATATTCTGGCAGTGATGTATCACTTAGTAGGGTCCTACCAGCCTCTATCAAGGTTCTATTCTTCCTCTCAGCAATGCCATTTTGCTGAGGTGTTCTAGGTGAAGAGAATTTCTTGAAATATCCCAAAGTCTTCACACAGTTTTGTCATGCTATCAGACTGAAATTCAGTACCATGGTCACTTCTAATTTTGACCACTGTACTATTTAGTTCATTCTGAATTTGCTTGACAAAGCTATAGAAGACACTAGGTGTTTCAGATTTCTGTCTTAAGAAGAACACCCAGGAAAACCTTGAGTAGTCATCTACAACTACAAAGGTATAGACCTTCCTACCTAAGCTGTGAACTGGCATTGGACCAAAGAGATCCATATGCAAGAGGTATAAACACCTCACAGCATCTTTGTTTGCTATGCTTCTAAAGGTGGATTTAGTCTGCTTGCCCTTTTGACAAGATGAGCAAATACCATCTTTAACACACTTAACTTGAGGACCATTCCTCACTAACTCTTTGCTAAAGAGTTTGCTAATAGTCTTGTAGTTAAGATGGGCAAGCCTCTTGTGCCATTTGACACAATGAGAGACTGCCTCATCAGCTACAGGACAAACTGGAGAACCATTGTTCTCAACCATAATGTCTAGGCAGTAGACATTCCTCTTCCTATAACCTGTCAAAATGATCTCTTGATCACTTGACCTATTGATATGGCAACCATTTTTAACAAATGAGATGTCATACCCTACATCACTTAATTGACTTATACTTATTAGGTTGTGTTTCAACCCTTTAACATAAGCCACTTGAGTAATGGTAACTAAGTTTGTAGAAATGTTACCAAATCCTTTAATGATTCCTTTTTCAGAACCACCAAAGGTTACTTTTGGACCATCTTTTATTGAATGTAGTCCTTTAGTAATCTTCTTGTTCCAGTCATATGTCTGGAACATCCACTATCCAAGTACCATATTGGGGTATGGCCACTTGGACTCACCTGCAAAACAGATTAATGAACCTTAGAACCCAAAGAATTCTTGGGTCCTTGGTACTTGTTAGTCTGCAACTTGACAAAACTCCCTGCTGGATTTCCACCAGGTAGCTGTTACTCACCTTGGCACTGGCATTGTGCCAACAGTCCATTGCAAAATGGCCAATCTTGCCACAGCACCAGCATTCAAACTTATTGTACCTTTGCTTAGGTACAGCCTTTGCTGTCTTATCTACAGCAGACTTGTTGAATGTTGGGGCTTTGCCCATGGACTTAGACTTGGACTGCTCAATCCTTGCAGGTCTAGTAAAGCCCAGTCCAGCCTTGCCTTTATGATGAACAAAATCATCAATTAAAGGTAGCACTGACTTAGGTTTAGAAAACCTAGCAACTAAGTCCTTCTCCTTCTGAAGATTGATCTCCAGACTCTTAATTTGATCATTCTTAAAGGATATAGTACCCATCTGAATCACAGTTATGTGTTTCAGCCTAGCTATCTCATTAAGCTTTTGATGAAACTACTTCTCAGAATCTGTTGCAGCAGCTTTAAGATCAGCAATTTCCTTTGCCTGACTTTTGGCTAGGGACTTGCTTTTCTTGTAAGCTTGCAACAACACCTTATATTCATCTATAAGCTGATGAATATCATCCTCAGACTCAGATGCACTTACATCACTTGATGAAGATGAATCTGATTCTGAACTAGAACAAGAAACTGAATTTAAACTTGAACTTCGTACCTGACTGGGTCCTGGCTGCTCCAGGATTTTGGCACTCTCTATCAAAGCCATTAGCCCTTGGCATTGACAGTCTTCTTGTTCATAAATAGACTCCATGATGTGCATGAATTCTTCCTCTTCTTCTTCAGCAAACAGCCCTATGTAGGCTTCAGCCTCAGACTCAGTTTCTGAAGAAGAGATATCTGATAGAGTCTTCTCTTTCTTGGCAACAAAAGACTTCTCTTTCTTGCCTTTGAAGTGAGTCTTTTTCCTGTCACCAGATTCCTTTCTCTTCTCAGGACAATCTGCAATAACATGGCCCTGTCTATTGCAGCAATAGCACACTATCTTAGATCCAGTTGCCTTGCTTGAGTTTGTCCTCTTCCTATCTTTCTTTGAAGGCTTTTTCTCCTGATAAAAGACTTCCTTTCTCTTTGAAGTAGAAGGTATTGACCTCCATTGTTTCTTCTTCAAAATTTCTGAAAGTGTCTAGTGAAGGCAGCAAAGTCTTCATCACTTTCACTGCTCTTAGACTTTGTGCTGACAGACTCATCAGACTCTGATTCAACTACCTTTGGAGGTGGAGTTGATGACTTATTCCTGCACTTCCTGGGAACTTCTGTCTTGAAAGCAACAGTTCTTTCCTTGTGCTCAGTCCTTGTTGATTTCTCCTCCTCTTTCCTTACTGTTAACTGCATTTCATATGACAACAACTTGCCAAACAGTGTAGGAGGAGGAATTTCTCCTAACTTAGCCATTTCTCTAATGACACAGATCTTTGTGTCCCAATCTTTGGTTAGGGACCTTAGGAACTTGTCATTTAGTTCATAATTACTGAACTCTCTTCCATAAGACATGAGTTCATTAACTATTCTGTAGAACTTCTTGTAGCACTCAGTTATGATGTCACCTTTGCCTTGTCTAAAACTCTCATACTCCTGATTTAGCAAGGATTTTCTATCTTGTCTTACTTCTTCAGATCCCTCCATATACACTATAAGAGTGTCCCACATCTCCTTGGCTGTCTTACAGTGTATAAGATTCTGAAATGTTGCATCATCTATGGCACTTACAATAATGTTTTGTGCCCTCTTGTCCATTGTGGCTACGACAATCTCATCCTTAGTCATCTCAGAGAAATCCTTTGGAGTTCTCTGATTTGCATCTAAAACTGAAATCTTCATGGGCACATAAGGCCCTTCCTTTACTGTGATGTAGATTCTAGGGTCTGAGGCCTCCATAAACAGCCTTACCCTTTCTTTCCAGATCCCAAAAATTTCCTTTCTGCATATTGGTAATTTCATGGAACCCAATTCTTTGTGATTTTCAGAGGAACCCATGGTTCTTGATTTTCTTGAAGCTGTATTCTGACTTATACTGAATCTGCCAAACAGGATCTCCTTAGACTGTTAGTCCTTTTTGAGGAACCTCTCTTTGATACCACTTGAAAGATATGGTACCTAAACACCTAGAGGGGGGTGAATAGGTGACCTAATCCGTTTTAAACTTTAATGGCAGCCAACAGTTAATATCACAGATTTCTAACTATTTTATCACAGCAAACACACAGCATACACAACAACAATCACAGCACAGCACAACACAGCAGACACAGTGGTTTATAGTGGTTCCCCAAGATATGAGTACATCCACTTTCCCCCTTCGCATATCTAGCAGTGTACTAGATTCGGCCAAACTCCTCCACTGTCTCAGAACCCAAATTGGTTCCTACACCTCAGGCCCAAGGCCTTACAACTCAGCTTTATCCCAAAGCCTACACTCAGCCACCCAGGCCTACACTCAGCCAATCAAGGCCTACACTCAGCCAATCAAGGCCTACACTCAGCCAATCAAGGCCTACACTCAGAGATAACAATCTCCTACATTCAGGCTCTCAAGCCCTACCCTCAAGCCCTACCCTCAGCCTTTATAAATACAGGCTTACAATTCACTCAGATCCAAAGGATCCTACAAGTTAAAAATGTATTACAAATATTAACTCAACAACTCAGAAATAAAAGAGGGGAGTTGAGAGTTTCTTGATGAGTTCTTGGAAGAACTCAGCTGGATTCAATCTGACTTAGCTTTCTTCAAAGCTTCTTGAGTAGAACTGAATAAGAATGAATCCTCCTGCAGTTGTTCCTTGTCCTCTGCCACTTACGATCCAGAATGAATCTGAATCCTTCTTCTCAGCCTAGTTCCAAAGGTTGATTTCTTGGATGTAGCCCTCTCTCTCCAACTTCTTAGATCTGCACTTGGACTGCAAGATCTTCTTGTGTTGATACTCTATGTACCACTTTAATAACTTATTCTTCAACAATGTGATCAACCTTAACAACAATCTGAACAACTGAACAACAGTTTCTGTAAACTGTATGAGCCTATTTATAGGCCTTCTTCATGGTAACCAGCTGGTCCGGTTCATAACTGACTTCTGACATCTCTGACAGTTGCTGTAGACCGGCTGGAACGGCAGCTGTCAAGTCATCCAGTCACTTCTTGAAAATCTCTAACTGTCTGAAAGTGTCGAGACTTTCTGTCTTTAAGTGCCGACACTTATAGACCAAGTGTCGACACATGCTGTGTAAGTGTCGACACAAGTCTACAAGGTGTCGACACAATTCCTTGTATGTCTCGACACAGATTCTTCTTCAGGTGTCGACACTGAAATTGAGTGTCGACACAAGTACTTGATCTTCTATTTTTACTGAATTCTTCTAAGTGTCGACACATCACCTTTGTGTCGACACAACTTCTTGTGTTGAATCTGTCAAGTGTTGACACTACTTCTTGGTGTCGACACATAGTCTTCTATGTTGAAAAGTTGCTGAGTGTCGATACAGCTCCTTGTGTCGACACACCTTCTTCTTGTTGAGACTTCAGCTGAGTGTCGACACATTCCCTTAGTGTCGACACTTGTACTTAGAATATTTTGTTGATAATTCTGTTCTTTGCTAAGTGTCGACACAGCTCCATGTGTCGACACTTTCTTCAAGTGTAGAGTCTTCAGCTGAGTGTCGACACATTGTGCTGGGTGTCGACACTTACTTCATGTGTTGACTCTTCTCGTTGTGTGTCGACACATTGTGCTGGGTGTTGACACATACTTCATGAGGTGACTCTTCTAGTTGAGTGTCGACACATTGTGCTGAGTGTCGACACTTGTACTTAGTCTCTGCTAACTTTTGCCGAGTGTCGACACAGCTCCAAGTGTCGACACAGCTCCAAGTGTCGACACTTTCTGGTGTAGACACAGTTCTTCTAGGTGTCGACACAGCTCCTTGTGTCGACACAGCTTTCTGCATTCTTCTTCACTGAGTGTCGACACAGCTCCTTGTGTCGACACTTTGTGTCTGGTGTCGACTCTGCATCCCAGGTGTCGACACAATGACTCCAAGTGTCGACACTGCTTGTCTGGGTGTCGACACAAGCTTTCTTAAGTGTCGACACTTTCCCTCTAGGTGTCGACACATGGACTTAGAAACTTTTTGCTTCAGTCCAGTGATTACTTAACCTGCACAAGTAAACTCAACATACATCAAATACATTATGATGTATATCATTGAGTTGGGTGAGCCTTCTTCAAATCAGGTACATTTAACCAATGTACCCAACAAAAAGATAATAGATTTAGAAAAAATAACTGAATTTTTACCAAAACAAACAAAATATTCAGAAATGTTTTGTTCAAAATAAGTCGTTGAACCAAGATCGACGATCTCAGTATTACTCGTCGAACGGCGATCGACGATCTCTGAACCCAGAGGTTGGGTTTAACTACTCAGCAAAAGGGGATCGACGATATCATCACTTTTCGTCGAGCAGAGATCGACGATCGTGGAATACAGATAGTAGTCATTATTACTCTGTGAACCGAGATCGACGCGATCAATACTGGTCGTCGAACGCAGATCGACGATCTCAACATAAATCATCGAACTCAGAATTTCAAAACAGAAATTTGTATCCTTTTGAAAATTATAATCAAACTCAAAATTTTGTCAACCCTTTTACCCAATGGTTCATCTCTCCTAGGAAATCTCATCCATTAGGTCACAAAGATCAACCTGAATATTCTTTTATTTCTGATTATCATAAAAGAGAACCAGGACCCAAGGTAATCTGGTCCAGAACTTTTAACCTCTCTTTGCAGGACAAGTCATACTTTACCCCAATGAAGCAGTGAGATTTGACAGTACTCAAAATCAATAATCTCAGCCAATATCAAGGATATATCAGTGGCTGTATACTGAGAAATTATTTGAAAAAAGGCTACAGCAGTAGAGAGACTAATTATTCTAACAGATTATAAAGTCTACTCAGATTTGGGGCAAGGAATTTGGACAAGGAAAAGTAATTAGGGGAGAATGTTTGTTTTACAAATAGGGGAGATTGTTTATTTTCTTTTAAAGCAACCATGTACTTCTGCTGAAAAACTTTATAATTCAGGCAGATTGTTTTGGCTTTATATTTTATTTATTTTTATATAAATAGTGTCCTTACCCAAATAGGGGGAGATTGTTGGAACCCCAGTTATGATTTGGGCAAGGATCACTATTAGGTTTTCTTAGATTGACCCAAAATGTATAGTCATGGGTCATAGGATTATTTACAGGTTTGGTCATTCAGAAGGACTCTCCAGAATTGCTGAAAGAATTCTGAGAAATGCAGTTAAGACAAAGTCAATAAATCAGTTCGACGATCGTCGAACGCAGTTCGACGAACGGCGAACTCAGGTCGATGAATTCTGAGTTCCTTCTCTGAACTCAGGTCGAAGAACTCTGATCTCAAGAAAAAAGTTTAGCTCGATGAATTCAAGCTGAGCTCGACGAACTCCGAGCTCAGGTCGACGATCGCTAAACTCAAGACAGATTCCCAGCTCGACGAAATAGAAGTTGAGCTCGACGACCTGCGAGCTCAGGTCGACGAATTCTGTGCAGTTGGCAGAATTAATTACAGTCAATGACCAGGCCTATTTATTTATAGTTGGCAGATCAACTCAAGAATTAATCACAGTCAATATGGAAATAGCCGTTCAAAGGCAACATTAAATGGGGCTGTTACAGAAGATTAATTCAGGATTAGTTCCCAAGGCATATTCTATTCTCAGGAATACTTCTACCATCTTCAAGATTAATAAATCCAGTTGTTTGAATCCGGGATAAGAGGTTCATAGAAATATACATAAAAAGACAGAAATAGGCACACACAGAGATATAGAACACTGCAGCAAATAACAAGACAGTAAACAAGAACACAATGAAGGCTTTTCAGTTTACAGTGAAGGAGCAACTCTACATCAACATTTACACAGAGTTCTTCATCTGCTCCAAGCTTCTCAAGAGACATACATTCATATCAGTCTAAGAAGCTTGCTGGAGACATCATCATTCTGAAGGCCTATCACCCTGAAGCAATGCTCCATCTTTCTGAACCATCAACATCTCAGGGGGAGCTCTTTGCTAACATCATATCGACTTAAGTCTTCTCAGTTTATAGAGAAAGAGAAGACCTCATCACTCTCTCATCCCCACCTCTGTAAAGGGTTGTCATCTCCCTTCAAAAGTGATTCCTGGTTCACAAGTCTCCTTCCAAAAGACTTGAGGTTTGGTTTTTGAGCACCTGATCAAAAGCTCATTGGTGTCAGGCACCTGATCAAAAACCTGAGTGGATTCCTACCAGGGTGGTAGAAGAGTGGATGTACCCAGGTTGGGGAACCACTATATATCCTTGTGTCTTCTGTGCTTGCTCATCTTGCTTTATTTTTGTGTTGTGATTTGCTTTACTTAGTATATAACTCTAATTAGTTAAGTTAAGATCTATCCCCCTAACTTTCAGACATTCATGTTTAGAGTTCAACCTCGTGTTATAAGCTTCCGCTAGAATGATTTTGTGTTAGGATGCGCAACTCTGGTATCATTCTGTGACTTCACCGCCTGTTTTGTGGTATATACTGTGGGGCCCCGGCCGGACCTTCTAGTATATACTATATGAACTGATGGAGTCGTTACATTTTTGGTATCAGCTGTCTCGGTCTTTCCCTTTCGAATTCGTGGTCGAATTCTTTTGTGGGGTGGCGAGCACGTGTATGTGAGAACCATGTTAACACTAATGAACTCGTGAATGTCCACTTTAGGAATGCAAATACATGTGTTTGAGGAACCTGCAGGTTCCTATCTTGTTGTTTTTGCTTGTGTGCGGTCGCTAAGCTGTGTGTCTTGTTCACCTATAGGTGACCCGGAGTGGTGCTGGGCAATCGGAGCCCCAGCGTTCTGATGAAAGTACGACACCAGCTGAGGTGCCTACACCTCCGACTTCTGCGGAAACTGTGCGATTAGTTGCTGAGGCATTGTTTGCCATGATTCAAGCACAGCCGATTGGGCAGGCGCAGCCGACCTTGGGCCCGAACAGGTTGCGGAGAGGGTAGAACCTGCCAAGGCTGTGGAACCTCGAGCAGCTACAAGGCAGTTGAAGCAGTTTATGAGCTTTAACCCGCCTACATTTGTGGGAGTGGGATCCCCTAAGCAGGCGGAGGACTGGTTGTCGCGTGTTGAGCGGATAATGACGGCGATTGGGATGACGGATGATCAGAAGGTCACCTTAGCCACCTTCTTACTGGAAGGAGAGGCGCGTTTATGGTGGGATGAGATGGAACTTCACCACTTAGCGGGGAGGCCATTAACACAAGTGACGATTGAGGAATTCTCCCGACTCTTCCTGACAAAGCACCTCCCAGCGGCACGACGTATTGCCATGGAGAACGAAATCCAAAGGCTGACGCAAGGAGAAGGCAGTGTTGAAACCTACCTGCATGAGTTCACGAGATTGGGACGGTATGCGGGTTCAATCTTCGCCAATGAACAGCAAAAAACGAACAGGTTCTATGAAGGATTGCGGGACGAGTTGCGATTCCTTCTTTCAAGTTCAGTGAACCAAGGATTCCAGGCGTTGTTTGACACCGCGTGTGCGCTGGAAAAGGACATGAAGAGGGTGCAAGGGAAGAGGGCCTTGGCTGTGACACAGCCGGAGTTCAAAGTACCCCGACCTGGGAAATCATACTATAAAAAGAGATGGAGCAAGAGGTCCAAGTCGGTTGGACAAGCTCCTTCTATGGTTGCATCGGGAGAAACATCGGGGGCCACTTCAAGGCCGGAGACTTTTATGTGCTTTACTTGTGGATGGGTGGGGCATATAGCCCGTGATTGTCGGGTGGTACCACCAAAAGTAGAAAAGAAGGCGGGAGCGTCGTATGCTGAGAAGGGAAAGGTGGTGGTGGAGTCCTCTGCCTCCCAGGCGCAGCCCCGAGTCTACAATCTTGGCCTACCAGAGGCCATTAAGCAGAGTGACGTCGTCACAGGTACGAGTTAAGTTATTGCATTGTGTTGCTTATTGCATGCTTTGTTTATTGTATATTGGATGTGGCTTGTGTATGATTCAATTGCTGCAGGCTTTATGATGATTCGGAACACGCTAGCGCGAGCACTGTTTGATACGGGTGCTTCACATTCTTTTCTGTCTAAAGACTTCATAGCTCGACTTGGGATACCTAGTCGTGTGAAGATAGATAGTGTCAGGGTGGTGTTACCGAATGGTTGTTTGATGCTCGCGGATCGGGCTTGCGATGTGGCGGTGCAAATTGGAAGTCGGGATTTCTGTTTGACTGCATCTGTATTGCCGATATCGGAATTTGACGTGATCTTTGGTATGGATTGGCTCGCGGAGCAGCATGCCTTGATTGATTGTAATGCCAAAGAGATCACGTTGGGCCAGAATACCGAGCAGGAGACTAAGTTCATGGGTATGCGAGGAGTGGGCGGGACGTTGATGTCTGCACTCCAAGTCGTCATGGCTGTTCGGAAGGGCGCGGAGTTATACTTCACGCTGATTCAGGCTATTGAGCCCAAGGCCAGTGTGAGCAATGTTCCAGTTGTATCGGACTTTGCAGATGTGTTTCCCAAGGATCTTCATGGGCTACCACCCCAGCGAGAGATCGCCTTCACGATCGAGTTGGTGCCAGGTGCGAAACCTGTGGCCCGCACGCCATATCGCGTCGCACTAAAGGAAATGGCGGAGTTGAAAGTCCAACTGTAATAGTTGCTAGAGCAGGGTTACATACGCCCCAGCATGTCATCTTGGAGCGCGCCTGTTCTGTTTGTGAAAAAGAAAGACGGTGGTTTGTGGTTATGTATTGACTACCATGAACTGAATAAGCTGACCGAGAAGAACAAGTATCCGATTCCACGAATTGATGAGTTGTTTGATCAGCTGGTGGGATCAACCGTCTACTCCAAGTTGGATTTGAAATCTGGTTATTACCAGTTGAGGATTCGGGAAGGTGACATTCCCAAGACCGCATTTGGGACACATTACGGGCATTATGAGTTCACGGTAATGCCGTTTGGGCTGTGCAATGCACCATCGGTGTTTATGGACCTGATGCACCGAACGTTCTGAGAGTACCTGGACTTGTTCATGATTGTATTCATTGATGATATCCTGGTGTACTCGAAATCTTAAGCCGATCACGAAAACCACTTGCGGTTGGTGTTGCATACTTTGAGGAAGAATAGGCTCTATGCCAAGTTCTCGAAGTGTGAGTTTTGGCTATCGTCGGTGGCTTTTCTTGGCCATGTGGTAAGCGGAGAGGGCATCACAGTGGATCCGTCGAAGATAAGGGCCATACAGGAGTGGCCAGTGTTGTCTTCGGTGGCCGAAGTCAGGAGCTTCCTTGGACTGGCAGACTACTATAGACGGTTTATAGAAAATATCTCTCGGATCGCTTTGCCTTTTACCACACTGATGAGAAAGGAACAGAAGTATGTTTGGACGCCGGAGTGCGCGCGAGATTTTGAAGAGCTGAAGTGTCGGTTGACCACTGCGCCTGTGTTGATATCGCCATGTGGTACCGACAGATTCGAGATCTAGAGTGATGCTTCAGGGAGCGGCTTAGGCTGCGTCCTTCTGCAAAATGGGAAAGTGATTGCTTATGGCTCTCGCCAGTTGAAGGTGCATGAACGAAATTATCCCGTCCATGACTTAGAGTTGGCGGCGGTGATCTTTGCACAGAAGTTATGGAGGCATTATCTGTATGGCATGAGAGTGGATATCTACACGGACCACAAGAGCCTAAAGTATTTATTAGAGCAGAAGGACTTGAATATGCGACAACGAAGGTGGTTGGAGTTCCTTGGGGACTACACCTTTGAGATTCATTATACTCCTAGGAAGGGAAATGTGGTCGCTGATGCCTTGAGTCGGAGAGCTCCAACAAGGGCAAGTTGGTTGTAGAGGTACGATGAACGTTTAATCCAGGAGTTGGAAGCGTTAGAGATTTCTTGTGTTGACAAGCATTCTACAGCCGATGCATGTTTGAACTGGACGGAGGTGCAGTGTGACCTTGCGGACAGGATTCGACGAGCAACAGAGCTAGATGAAAGTCTCCAACGCTATGCCAAGGACGGACCAGAGAGCAAGTTCTCCTAGAATAACGGCCTTTTGCGGAAAGAGGGCCGTTTGTGCGTCCCGAATTTGGGTAAATTGCGAGAAGAATTGATGTATGAAGCTCACTATACGAAGTACTTAATTCACCCTGGGAGCACAAAGATGTTCAGAGACATGAAGAAGCTATTCTCGTGGCCAGGACTAAAGAAAGATGTCGCTCATTATGTGGCCAAATGCCAAACTTGCGCTTTGGTGAAGGCGGAATGCCAGAAGCCGGGTGGTTTCTTGAAGTCGTTACCGATTCCGGAATGGAAGTTCGATGATATTTCCATGGATTTCGTGCATGGGTTGCCGAGATCTCAGCGCGGGAATGATTCCATCTGGGTGATTGTAGACCGGCTGAAGAAAGTGGCGCACTTCCTTCCAAACAAACGGGATGATTCCGTGGAAAGTTTGGCAAAGCTGTATGTTGAACAGATCGTACGGCTACATGGTGTTCCTCGTAGCATCGTGAGCGATCGGGATGGGCGCTTTACTTCGAATGATTGGAGGCTAGTCCATCAGCTATTGGGCACGAAGTTGATGTTCAGTACGACCTTTAATCCCCAGACGGATGGCCAGACTGAGAGAACCAACAGGACTATGGAGGATATGCTCCGAATGTATGCCCTGGATTTTGGAAAGAGATGGGAAGATCATCTCTATCATGTGGAGTTTGCCTACAACAACAGCTACCAAGCAAGCATCAGTATGGCTCCATTTGAAGCGTTGTATGGTCGGAAGTGTCGTACGCTGTTAGCTTGGGCAGAAGCAGGCGAATCCAAAGTGTATAGGCATAACAAAGTTGATGAAGCAAACTCGACGATACGTACTATTCGAGAAAGGCTACTGATAGCCAAGGATCATCAAGCGAAATACTACAACGCCAAGCACCAGAATGTGGAATTCGCAGTGGGTGATTGGGTATACTTGAAGATCAAACCCTTCAAAGGCGTGTCCAGGATTCAGCGACTGAAAAAGTTGAGTTCGAGATATCTTGGTCCATTTGAAGTGGTGGAGCGTATTGGGGAAGCTGCATATCGGCTGGCCCTTCCGGAAGACTTGGGTGGATTATATGATGTGTTTCACATCTCGGTGCTTCGGAAAGCTGTCAAAGATCCAGCTCAAGTGATCAAGAATGTTCATGTGCCGGTGGAGTATGGGCTAACGACGAAGGTTAGGCCCATTCGGATCTAGGATCGTGCCGATAAACAGTTGCAGAATAAGATGATCGGGATGATCAAAGTCTGGTGGGACAATTGCGGCCGTGAGGAGCTAATATGGGAGCGAGAGCAGACCATGCGAGCTGAATTTCCCGAGCTCTTTGTGTAACTGTTATACAGTGTGTATCGAGTTGTATTGAACGTTTATGGAATAAAACAACTTGTGGTTGATTACCTTCCTGTGTGCAAATTTCGGGGATGAAATTTCTTATAAGGAGGGGAGGGTTGTAACACCCCAAATCCCAGGATTTGAAAAACATTAAGTTATACGGCCTGGGACACGGGCATGTCCCAGGGCGTGTCCTGCTCGGGTGAGCAGCCGACGGGTGGTCGACGAAAATTCGTTCGACGAAGAAATGAGGGAACACGCCCTCTGACACGGGCGTGTCAGAGGCCGTGTCCTCCTCTGCTCGACGAACTTCAGCTCGACGAAATTGAGCTGGGACGTGTATGGGCACACGGCCTGGGACACGGGCGTGTCACAGGCCGTGTCCTTTGTGTAATGTGCCCAAGGCATTGAGGCCTGGTGAACACGGGCAGGACACGGGTGTGTCGTAGGGTACAGGGCCTGTGACACGGGCGTGTCACTGGCCGTGTCCCGATCGGGTTGAAGTTGGTTTTGTGCAGCCTGATGTACACGGCCACAGACACGGGCGTGTCTGAAGGCGTGTCGGGTGACACGGCCCGTGAGACGGGCGTGTCACATGGGCGAGTACTGGTCTGGATAAGTCGATTGTGTGCCGCTTAAGGTACACGGCCAGTGACACTGGCGTGTCACAGGCCGTGTCAGTCATAAAATTAGCTTTTGTGGCAAAATCGTGGCCGTCCATTCCCTCAGCTGGGATCCTCATTAAGGCCGAGGATGAGAAGGAAATCCTCATTTTGCTTTTGGCCTTCATCTTTCTACAAAGCTAGAGAGAGAAAGTGAGAGGAAGGAGGAGGAGGAGGGAAGGAGCCGTCCACCGGTGGAGCTGCGGAGTTCCTGTTCACAATCCGAGGCTAGCGATGGGAAGGCAAAGCCGCTGCAGTGCTTTCCAGCCGACTAGGAATCCATGGCTCTGAAGCATTCTTCAAGGGTAATGACTTTTCTTCCTAGCCATGTGAAGGCTTCCTTTTTGGCATGTGCATCTGATTCCCCCACCAGAGGGTGGCTTGTTATGGGAGTCTCTTGGGTTGATTCATGGAATCCCCATTTATTTGGCATATAGATCCGGAAATGGAGTACGGAATAGGCATGCTGTGTGAATCCCATCCGGACAGGTTGGTCTGGATTGGTGATGTTGCATATACGCACTAGGGAAAACTCCGCGATAACGTGTAGTTTAAGGAGTCGATGGGTTGTACCTGTGAAGGGTAGTAGCAGGAAGTACTGGAGTGGTAGTCCAGGAAAATACCCGTATAATGTTTGTGTTGTTGGGTAGTACCCGTGAAGGGTAGTAGCAGGAAGTACTGACGTGGTAAGCCAGGAAAATACCCTTGATGCTTATAATGCTTGGTGGGTTTTGCCTGTGAAGGGGAGTAGCAGGAAGTACTGGCTTGGCAGCCTAGGAAAATACTCTCAAGTGGATGCTATGAATGTACGGTTAAGCCTAGGGATGGAAATTGAGTTCTGTCGCTAATGCGAGTCATGGCTCCTAGGTAACCAATGAATATAAAGCATGTCCTGTGAGGACATGATGGCTATGTATGAGCTGGAAGAGCTCTTACGGCTTAATACCAAACAGGTAAGGTGAAACCGTCCTGCGCCTTTCTCTTAGCCGGGAGTACGCCGTACTCGGTGATGGCAAGACAACTTAAGCAACGGGGGGTGGATAATCCGACCTGTGTTATGTCTGTCCGACGTGAGACCTGAAGGTGCAGTCTGTTGGAGCGCATAGAGAGAGTCTTAGGCCTGCGTGCCACGACACCATGGGGGGCTACGGGCCAATCCTGAGTCATTAAGACTAAATTCTCCGGCTGCACGCCACGGAGTAAATGCTCAATTTTTACCGTTGGGTTACGACCCTGATATGGTGGTGGGACCCTGGTTCGCCGGTACAACAAGAATGTGCCCTGAGTGTACGGACTGTCGGGCCGCGTGGCTGATGGTTGTGATGGAATGTATGTGCGTGAGAGCATAATGTATGAATATATATATCTGCCTGTGAAATGCTATGCCTGCAGGGAAGAAATACCACTGCCCCGGGAAAGGGGTAGGGTCGTTATAAAATTGGTCAGCTGAATGCTGACCGTTGCCTTGTTTGCCACCGTTGGGTGGCTGTCACTGTGCAGGTGCTGGAGAACCAAGCGGGACACATAAAGGCTGAGTCCCTGCTGCTGTTGTTGCTGCTGCTGCCGCTAGCCCTTGAAGGCTAAACTTAAAATGCTGTGTTTTGTTATATGTGGCTGGCCTGCGCACCAATGTTTAAGGCCACTGTTGTGAAAAGACTTGTAAGGTCATAAGGCCAACTGATTTATATTTGGTGAACATTCCTGTTATATATAAATGTGGATCTTTTTATGGTGGAAATTCATGTTAGAGTTCAACCTCGTATTATAAGCTTCCGCTAGAATGATTTTGTGTTAGGATGCGCAACTCTGGTATCATTCCGTGACTTCGCCGCCTGTTTTGTGGTATATACTGTGGGGCCCCGGCCGGACCTTCTAGTATATACTATATGAACGGATGGAGTCGTTACACCGTGTCACAGGCCGTGTGCCTTAAGCGGCACACAACTGACTCAAATCCAGAACAGTATACGGCCATGTGACACGCCCATGTCACATCCTAAATGCTCGTTTCACATCCTACACGCCTGTGTCTAGGAGCCGTATACCTCAAACAGCATACCACCAACTCAACCAGAGCGGGACACGGCTTGTGACATGCCCGTGTCGCAGGACGTTTGTCCCAGGACACACCCGTGTCCATCAGCACACGCATTCCCGGCTGATCCCGAGAAGAACACGGCCCTGTGACATGCCTGTAACAGCCCTGTGACACGCCCATGTCACAGGCAGTGTCTCAACTCAACTGGCCGCTCGACGATCATCGAGCGCAGTTCATCGAACAGAGGGGGACACGCCCCCTGACACGCCCGTGTTGCCGGGCGTGTTCCCTCTCGAGAATTTCTTGAGTGCATTTCATCGAGCACTCGAGGCTGCTCAACCCGAGCACGACACGCCCTGGGACACGCCCGTGTCCCGGGACGTGTCACCCAACCTGAACCCAAATTGGGATTTGGGGTGTTACAACTTTGAGGGAAGAAGTCACAAGGATGGACTCACTCAGAAAGGAATTCCATGCCGCGATCGAAGAATATAATAAAGCCCTCGAGTACCTAAAACTGAAAGAGAAAATCATCGAGAAATTAGAAGAACAACTTGCCATTGAAAAGAAACTGGTTGATAGTTTCTCCAAGCCCAAGACAGTCCTTCTATTTGTTGCTGAATTCTCTGCTCAGTCTAAAGGAGCTGGCTTAGGCCATCAGGCTTGTAACGCCCCGAAACTGAAAAGAGCGACGGGAGGCGTTTTGAGGCAAGTTTGGAATTTGGCAGGGGGCACACGGCCTGGGACATGGGCACGTCCCAGGGTGTGTCGTGTTTGGGTCGACGATCTGGCCCAGAGTTCAACGAATTTCGGAGTTGACGATCATCGAGCAGCGAACACGGCCTGAGACACGGGCGTGTCCCAGAGCGTGTCAAGCTCGTGTCGACGATCTGCCCTGGAAGTCAATGATTTTCACTCGACAAAATGTCGAGACAGGGAACACGGCCTAGGATACGGGCGTGTCCAAGGCCATATCAGGTGGTCGACGAAACTGTGCTCGACGAAGTGTCAAGATAGTGAACACGACATGGAGCCCAGGCGTGTTTGGGTATGACACGGGCGTGTCAAATAGGACATGGGCGTGTCCAAGACACGTGTGTGTCTTGGGTTGGTGTTGGTCCTGTGTTGATGGAGGAAAATGCCCGGGAACACAGGCGTGTACTGGATGACACGGGCGAGTCAGATCTAACACGGGCGTGTCGGGTGCCCGTGTGAATTTCGAGATGCGTCGGTTTCGTCGGCGAATCGGGAACACGGCCCTGGACACGGGTGTGTCACAGGCCGTGTTCGGCCCAGAATTTTGCATTTTAGCTCCGGATCATGGTCGTTCATTTCCTTATTTTGGGATCCAGGAATAGGGTTTCAAATCCCGCATTTCTTTCACTTAGTCTCTTTCTAAAGTATAGAGAGAGGGGAGAGTAAGGAAGAAGAAAGGAGGCTAGATCTGGTCACCGGCGGAGCTTCAGAGCTCCAAATCGCGAGCCGAACTTCGGATCTACGGAGGCAAGGAGATTGCAGTGCTTTTCATCTGCATACATTTCCTTAGTGCCAAGGAAAAATGCTAGGGTAACAATTCTCATCCTAGGACATGTGAAGTACTCTTTTCCTTTGCATAAGGAAGCCCACTCTCGCGAGTTTGCGGTGAGTTGAGGCGTTCCTTCAGGTAGACATAAAGAGTCCCCGTTGTGTACATGTAGAGTTCGTAATAGAGAACAGATAAAGGCATGATGTGTAAAGCTTACCAGGACAAATTGGTCTTGATCGGTGATGTTGCATTGCATGAATGGCCGGAGAAGACTCCGCGCGAATGTTTATTTTTCAGGTTTTATATGTGGTAGATTGCAACAAGGAGCCTTACAGGGATTAACTCCAAGATGCACCCGAAAAACTTGGCAGATGCGTTATTCTGCCAACATGGCGGCCTGGGAGCCAACCTGAACATAACTGGGTTATGTGTTGTGTGTTGGAGACTAGACTTGGGGAAGCTTGACCAGCGTAGACGACTTAAATTGACATTGCGGTTTGAGCAATGGGTTAGGCGGAACCGTACCCGATCTATGTGGTTCGGTTAGAGAGACATAAAGTACGTGGTACTTGCCATTGGCATAGATGGAGGGTCTTAGGCAGTGGCTAGAAAGACCAAATGCTCACGAGATATTGCCGTCCAGGTGGAGGTGGTGAGTCAACGGACTTTGACTGCGTTCACCGAGAATGTGCCCTGAGTGCACGGGGTGTGTGTCCGTGCATGCCCACACCTGTGATGAAGTGTTTATTCACTATGCTGCTTAGGTTATGCTAACAATGCGCAGGGAAAGAGCATCATTGCCCTGATTATGGGGGCGGGATCCTTATAATTTGGTCAGCATAGCTGACCGTTGCTTTTGTTTGCCATCGTTGCAGTGGATTGTTGCTTGCAGGTGCTGCGGAGCAGAGCGATAAATAGCGGGCTAAAGCCCAAGTTGCTGAGCCGGCAATCGTAGGCCTAAATTGAGTGTTTACTTGTTTTATTCATGTGTGACCGGCCTGCACGCCGAGGTTTGGAAAACATGTTAATTGGGTAAACAGTTGTAAGGCCATAAGGCCATGGTACTTGTGTATTGTACTTCATTCCTATTGTTTTGAGTAGTGGACATTCATGCTTGTGGCTGGGTTCTTTAATTTACAACCTTTAATAATTGCTTCTGCTAGAATGACTCTGTGTAGGACATTGGTTATTAGTTGGATGGTTTCCATTGAGTAACCGCCTGGTCTGTCTGTGGTTATATGGCGTCGGTCCCCGACCGGACCTACTGTTATATGCTATGCGATGGATAGGGGGTGTTACAAGGTTGCACCTAGTAAATCTTCTAGGAGGAATAAAGATCAAAGAATAAATAAGGCTGCTAAGAAAGCTTTAGCCAAGGAGAAGGGGAAAGCTCCTCTACATCAAACTTCATTTAAGAAGGTCATCTTCCCAACAAATGAGTTTGATTTTGATTCATCCTATGGTCATTTTGTCAGGCCAACTTATGTAGAGCCTAAGTCATGGTACCAAGGATGGACACGTCCTCAAAACTTTGGTGAAATTGTACTCAAGGCACCTTATGTGGAAATACAAATGAAATACTATGGTCCATATGTTCATGACCATAATATTAAGAAGGAACCTAAGGCCAAGCAAGTAGTACCCAAGGAAAAGGAGGTGAAAAATTCTTGTGAGTGCCATCATCATGAGGCTTCTACCTCCAAATCAGTCGCCCCTGCAAGACCACACGTTCAAAAGGTCAAGCAAGAGACTTGGAAAAGGTACAACAGGTTTGTGTGTTGGTGTTGCGGCAAAGTTGGTCACTTTGATGTAGATGGCTGGTTTAATCCCAGAAATTTTAAAACTCCTCTAATTAATCATACGAGGCAGACCACTCGTAATGTTAACACTCCTAGGGGGAGCATGCTGACAAATAACCAAGGACCCAAACACGTTTGGGTTCCTAAGGTAAACTGATTTTATTTTTGCAGGTATGTCCAAAGGCCAACAAATCGCCTATCTGGTATTTGGATAGTGGATGCTCTCGGCACATGATCGAGACAAAAATCCTTCTTCAAAAGTACTCTCCAGTTGTGAAAGGGACAAAGGTTATCTTTGGAGGTTATGATAGGGGAATCACAAGAGGCTACAGTATGATCACTAATGGTAGTGTACCCTTCTCAGATGTGGCTTATGTTGAAGGATTGGAACATAATCTTATAAGCATAAACCAACTCTATGATAAAGGATACATAATAGAATTTCATGCAGACAAGTACTTGATAAAATCGGTAGATAACTTAGAAACGATTCTATCAGGCACTCGTAGTAGAAATATATTTTGATTAAATTTTATTTGCATAGACTCTTCTACAGCAGTGTGTTTTATGGAAAAAGATAGTGCGCCTCTTGGTGACCAATGACACAAGAGATTAGTAAATAAAAATTACAAACTATTAATAAATTATTTTCTCTTAATTTAGTACGTGATGCACCCAACGTTAAGTGTGTTAAAGATAGACCTTGTCACGCATGCGTAAAAGGCAAGCAAACAAGGGCTACCTTTAAAAGCATTATTGGCAAAGATTTTAATAGGTGTTTGCACCTACTTCATACGGACTTGTTCGGTCCCCTGCCAAATTAGAAGTTTGGGAGGTAAGGATTATACACTAGTTATTGTAGATGACTACTCTTGTTTTGCATGAGTGTTCTTTCTAAAACATAAGTCAGATACTTTTGATATTTTCACTAATTTTGTCAGGCAAATCCAGAATGAATACAACTGTTCAGTTGTCAAAATCAAAAGTGACAATGGAACAGAGTTCAAATCTGGGGCCATGACAGAATTCTGTGAAAGCCTAGGTATCTTTCATGAGTTTTCCTCTCCTCGTACTCCTCAACAGAATGGAGTCACTGAGAGAAGGAATAGAATACTCATAGAGGCCTACAGAACTATGTTGAGTGATGCCTCACTATCAGAATACTTCTGGGCTGAAGCCGTCAACACTGCTTGTCACGTGCAAAACAGAGCACTCATAAATAAGAACCATGATAAAACACCCTACGAACTATTAAAGGGCAAGAAACTGACTATTTATATTATAGAATCTTTGGTAGTAAATGTTTCGTACTTAACAATGGGAAGTATCACACAACTAAATTCAGTGAAATGAGTTTTGAAGGTATTTCAGTAGGATATAGTAGCCATAGTAAGGCATATAAGATTTTTAACAAGAAAACACTGGTAGTGGAAGAATCTATTAATGTTGTATTTGATGAGATGAGCTTGCTACAAAGCAGCTCTTCTAGTGTGTTTGTTGATGATGCAGGTTCAAGACTAAAGGTATTAAGCTTGGATGAGCCAGTTAAAGAGAAAGATCGAGAGTTCATCAAGATCACCACTCCAACCCCAATTGGACAGGTTGATCACGATGATGATGTCATTCAAGCTGATGAAGTCACTCCAGTGATGGAGGAAGCTCCAGATGCAAGGACTTTAGAGCTCAGAAACTTGAAGGATCACCCATTTGATCAAATAAAAGGAGACCCGTGTGATGATGTCAGAACTCGGAGATGTACAACTAATGAGAATTTGTATTTGAGTTTTCTCTTATAGGTTGAACAAAATAAGTTTGAGGAAGCAAATAAGGATGCAACTTGGGTAATGGCAATCGAAGAAGAACTAAATTATTTCAAACGTTGCCAAGTCTGGAAGCTTGTGCCAAGACCCAAAGGAAAGAATATGATTGGAACAAAGCGGGTCTACTAGAACAAGATGGACGAAGATCGAACAATAATCAAGAATAAAGACAGACTCATCGCCAAAGGGTACATACAAGAAGAAGGGATTGACTTCGATCAGACATATGCTCCAGTGGTAAGACTGGAGGCAATCAGGTTGTTCCTCGTATATGTTGCACTCAAAGGCTTCACCGTCTACCAAATGGACGTGAAGTCAACCTTCCTTAATGGTGACATAAAGGAAGAAGTGTATGTGGAAAAACCTTCTAGGTTTTATTGATTCTAAACACTCTGATTTTGTTTATTTATTATCTAAAGCATTATATGGTTTGAAACAAGCTCCATGAGCTTGGTAAGAAACGTTGTCTAACTTTCTTCTTGAGAACAAGTTCACACGGGGAAAGATAGACAAGTCATTATTTCTTAGGGAAGTAAAAGGCAAGATTTTGCCAGTGCAAATCTATGTCAATGACATCCTTTTTGGTTCTACTGACGATAACCTTTGCAAGAAGTTTTCCAAACTTATGCAAGGAAAGTTTGAAATGAGCACTATGGGAGAGATAAAGTATTTCTTAGGACTTCAGGTGAAACAATCTGAGGATGGAATTTTCATCTCTCATACAAAGTTCACCAAAGAGTTGATTAAGAAATTTGGAATGGAGAATGCAACCTCTATGAGGACTCCAATGAGTTCAACTATCAATCTATAGGACAAGGATGAGAAAGGGGAATCCTTTTGATAAAACCAAGTACAGAAGCATAATTGGATCCTTGCTCTACCATTACTGCTAGTAGGCCAGTCATCATGTTTTCAACATGTGTGTGTGCTAGATATCAAGTGGACTCTAAGAAATCTCATTACACTGCTGCAAAGCGGATTTTGAGATACCTTAAGGGCACACCAAATTTTAGCTTATGGTACCCAAGAAGTAATGATAACGAGCTAATTGGATTTTCAGATGCAGATTTTGCAGGTAGTAAAGATGATAAAAAGAGCACTTCCAGGAGTTGCCAATTCCTTGGAAAGAGACTCATCTCATGGAGCAGTAAGAAGCAAAATTGTGTCTCAATCTCAATAGCCGAGTCAGAATACATTTCTACCGATAGCTGTTGTGCACAATTACCCTGGATCAAGAATCAACTTGAAGACTATAACTTGAAGATCAAGGACATCCCACTATTCTGTGACTCCTCCAGTGCAATTGCAATATCCAACAACCCAGTCTCTCACAGCTGGACAAAGTACATAGAACTGAGGTACCATTTCATCATGGGAGAATGTGGAGAATGAAGACATCAATCTCCAATATATTCCAACTGACATGCAGGTTGTAGACATATTCATGAAGTCACTGGATGAGGCCAAGTTCTTGTTCTTCAAAATAGAACTTGACATGCTCAACAAGGAATGCTGAAGAAAAGGGCCTCACAAAAAAGTTCAAGAATCAAATCACCCTTCAAAAATCAAGAAATTTCTAAGTCAGGACTTCATTTCTCGAGAAACAACTTCATTACTCAAGTACTTAGTTTATTCTCGAGAACCTCAGGTTTGGTTCTCAGAAATGATATCTCTACTCGAGAACATGTGAGCTTCTTCTCGAGAAATGTCTTTCACTCGAGAAATCAGATGCATAATTTTCTCAAAGTTCAAATTTTGATATTGGCACCCTGGGCACTCCAACCGCCATACTTCAGGTATTTTATTATTATTTCTTTTTTTAATCATTAAGATTTAGGATTTATATAAATAGAATAAGTCCAGAAGAATCCAAATCCCAGATTTTACATTCTCCTTCTCGAGAAAACCCTTCATCTTCTTCATCTCCGCCGCTCCTCCCGCGAATAACCTTGTTCCTCTTCTCGCCGACTAGCAGACTTTCAATTCTTCATTCAATGCTCCCTCATCAAAGATAGGCATCAACAGTGAACTCTTTTCATCTAGGAATCGTCGATATTTTTGACGACTTCAGAAATGTTCTTATATTACTCGACACCGCTGGACTGACCTTTGTTCTTCAACACCCAAACAAAGTTCTTATTTCTGATGTGGAAGAGTTCTTCCAGAATGCCAAGGTCAAGCGTAATGGCAATGTTCTGAAAACCAAGGTACGCGACATCAAGGTCAAGATGACATCAACCTATGTTTCTCAAGTTCTGCGCTTGCCGGTGATTGACAAGGAAGTTGACCTAGAAGGGCCAGACTATGAAAGGGCTTTCAGCTTCCGTGGCCTTCCCGACTCAACCCTCACAATTCGCCGACATCACATGAATGTAGAGAGCAAGTTACTTGCCAACATTCTGGTAAAGGTTCTTCTCTGCCGCACCAGTTCAATAAGCTATATCACCACTGATTTCTTTGACATGATGACAACAATAAACTGTAGAAAAAACTTCAATGGGGGATGATGATATTTGACAAGATCAAAGAGAGTATAAAAAAACCCCATCTATGGAATAATTCTGTCTCTCTATCTAAATCAGTTGAGGCCAGATGTCTTTACCTTAGCTAAGGGCATGACCATTCATCACATGAAGAAGGTTTCAATAACCTCCATCCCGAGATGGGAAATCAAACTTCAAAGTCCAGGCCAAGCCCCTCCATCTCCAAGGACAATTGTAGATGAAGTCAGGATCCCATCTCCCCTCTCTTATCAAATAACTGGCACAGTTGTTCCAGCTATTAGGGGTAGCCTGCTCCATCTGTACAAGTTATAGTGCAGCCTGCTCAAGTTCCTGTTCCATCCACAGTCCTATCTGATATTCAAGCCCAAGTCACAACTCCACCAGCTGCTGAATATATAGTCATAGAAGAAGCTACAACTTCGTCTGCTACTACAAAGGCACTTCTGTCCAAGAAGATGGCTCAGGTCTTATTGGTGCTGACTTGTCTGATAAAGAACTTCTTACTGATGCCCAGGTAGATGACCAAGTAATATCTACAGTGGCTGACATTGACAGGATGATAGAGACACTCACCTCTAAAGAACCTCTCTCCCCTCTACCTGAAGAACATCCATCTCAACCAGAATCTTCTCAACCAGAATATCCATCTAAACCTGAATCTTCTCAACCCCAATCTCCTATTGAGGGGGAGAAAGATGAAGGGATAGTTTCAATTTTTGATGCTGAAGAATTCTCCTAAAGCTGCTGAACTACCTCTCCCAAGCCTACACTTCAACATTCCCACTATCATAGGTGAAGATGCTTAAGATGAAACAACAACTGATAGAAGAAAACAGACCTCCACATCTACTGTGCTCATTGAAGAAGTAGTTCCCTGGACAGCTCAAATTCTACCTCCTTCACCTTCTCAGACTGAAGTCATTACTGACGACAATATCTTAAATAAAATAGAAGCCATGTTGGCTAAGCAAAGAGAGTATTTTGATACCTTAATTCAAGTTGTCACAGATAAGGTCTCTGCTTTAGAAAAGGAATTGAGCCGAGGATTTGCAGAAATCCAGAGCAATACTGATGAATTTAAAAAGGCTGCTACTATTTGGAGGCAAAGCTCTAGACCACACTATTACCAATATTGGTGAGGTAATGAATCAATATGTCACTCTCGCAAACAACAAGATTCAGTTGGAAAAGAAAGATCAAGAGCAAAACTTCAAGACATGTGAAGAAGTTGGCAAGTTCAAAGAAGAGGCCATAGTCACCCTCTCTGTAGAAGTAAGAAAAGGGGAGGAGAAAGTAAAGGAACATCTAGATAATAAAGTCAAAAGGATGAAAGTTCTATGGTACAATCAAATTAAAGAGATTCAAAGATCAGTGGTACATTAAATTAAGAGTACAAAACTTTATACTTATTACACTACAATGTGGATGCATAATCAGATCTTCCCTGACTTCTCAGTTGATCCTACTACAACCCCTCCTGATAGCCTGAATGTCAATGTTCAAAGGCTTACATTCTCTCCAAGGCCTGAATTTTATGAAGCTCCACCTCCTGAAACTTATTAACAAGTCTGGAATTTTGAACAAGCTGATGTGCCTCAATAAATACCTCCTGAAGTACAGATATCCAAGAGAAGAAAGTATGGTGAAGGTTATTTTGCAAGCAGGTCCACTCCTATGCCGAACATGCAGAAAGGAAACATGCTGAAGTCTGGAGCCCTACATCTAAATCAATAATTCTAGAAACTTTAAGACTAGTGGTGGAATTCAGTGGGAACAAGGATACCTATTACTCTCACTCTGAATGGGTAAAGTATGAAAAATCTATGACTCTAAGAAAGCTTCATGATAAACAGTATAATCGTGAAGACCCTACTGCTCCTCCCAGACCACCCAAATACTTTCCAAAGCCATTCATGTACTTCCAGAGACAAGAAGAAAAATATCAGAGGCAGCATCAACAACAGAGCAAGAAGTAATTGAAGATGATCTGAAGTTTTGACAAATTTTGTGGAGCAGGACTTTTTCCTAGACAATGCATATATATAAATCTTTAAAATTTGATGATCTAAATCTTCTATTTCATAACATTTCTTCATGTAATTCTGTTAATTAGTTATTTTATTTGTTTATCCTGTAATTCACCTAGTGTAGAGGGTTCTGACTTCTACAAATATGGCGAGATTGTTGGGTATTGTATCCATAATAACCTAGATTTGCATGAAGTCACACTCGAACTAAGATGAATTAAGTTTGTATTTTATGCCCTTTTCAAGTTGAGTGCTTGCAGGTTATAATTATCAAGCGTAGACCAATATCAGTTTATAATATGTCACCAAACTCAGGACCATACAATGTAATCTCTCATTGTGTGATCCATGGTGTTGACTCATGTGTAACCTCTCTATTGGGACACACTTCATTTTCAAGTACTAAAGTTGTGGGATAAAGGCTGGTTGTTGGTGTCTTAGAAGAAAATCATTTTTCAGTAGACAAAAGTTTTTTAAATATTTTACTCGAGTTAACTTAGTCAGGTACTCAAGTAGTAGAATTATTTTTTTCAAGAAAGCCGAGTGTAGTTCTCGAGAAAGCCATCAAATACTCGAGTAGGTCTTAACTTTCTCGAGTAACCTTAAAATTAAGCTCAGAATTTTTCTAAGTCCCTTTCTAGAGAAAGCCAAAGACATTTCTCAAGAAGGCTAACGTTAGTTCTCGGGAACCAGATGTTCTTACTCGAGAAATAGAAATCTTTTCTCGAGCTGCTTTCTTGTTCTCGAGTAACAAAAAAATTTTTCTCGAGTAAGTCTCCATTCTCGAGAAACCAGAACTCATCTTCTATATTTTCCTTAAGTGTTTCTTCTCGAGAATCTTCCTTTCTCCAGAAACAGAACTCGTACTCGAGTAATTATTATTTCTCTCGAGAAACAGAGTTCTGAATCTGAATTTCACTAGGTGTCTGACGAGTTTTGATTTCAAATGGAATTAAATCTTGATTGGTCCATGTGGATTATAATTAATGAAATCAGACTGTTATGTAAGATGTATAAAAGGTCATGTCAGAATCGACCAACCCTAATAAGAATTTTACAGAATTCTGAATCATTTTCAAGATTCTAAATCGGGAAGCGGCGCCGCCGACTAGACGTGTTCTTCATCGTCAAACTTCTCGATCCAAAAATTCAGACAAGAGGGATTCAACCGATCAAGCTTTTCAACATCTGCAAATCTTCTCCTTGATCGTGGTGATCATACGTTCTCAGATCGAAGTGTTCTCAGATTTCTTCGTCGACTTTTCTGACAGAGCTTTACAAATTTTCAAGAAGGAAGAGGCCGAGAATCAGTCTGATCTGTTAAGACAAGTTTGTGTATTTCATTGTAAATAAATTTTATTCTTGTAGGAATTATTCTCCGAGATTGTAGGAGTTATTATCCAAGTTGTAGGAGTTGTTTTCCGAGCTGTCGTAGGAGTGGTTTTACTCCGAGTTATAGGAACGTTGTTCTGAGTTGTAGAATTGTTTTCCAATCCGAGATAATAGTGAAGTAGCCGAGCCTAGCGTGGTGCTAGCTAGGTGAGGTGGAGAGTGGATGTACCCAAGATTGGAGAACCACTATAATCTTTGGTGTAATCTGTGGATTGCTTATTTATTTTTTTACGCTTATCTTGTACAATTTTCATTCCACAAAAGATGCAGAACTCACCTATTCACCCCCCTCTAGGAGATTTAGGTTGACAACTAGACACTTTCAGTTTATTGCATAATAACAATTTCATAGCATTATGTGTTTACGACACAATAACACATATTTCAGAGTTTCAGAATGTATGCATGAGTATTATAACTTAGGATATCCTTATCACGTGAATACACGTAATTCCACCCTTCGTTATACTTATCAAAATATTAAAATTATGTTATAGTAAAATAAGTTGATATATAAAAACTATATTATTTTCCACCTATCTCGATTTCGGCGCTTGAATTAATATCGGGCACTATCTTGACGCACTTTTAAAATTTGTGCTTCAGCTCTCAAAACCTGTACTTGGGCAGCACTTTGACACAAATTAAGGCTAAAATGTTTTTTCTAAAAACGCTCCCGAAGCTTCCTCTAAATTTTACTCAGCGCTCTGACACTTTCTCTCTCCTATATCTCTCTCTCTCTCTCTTGATTTCTGAGAAACTTATAATGATTTGAACTGATTTGAACATTCCATTGGATGCATATTTATAATACCTTTCCAACGCCACCAAAATTGCCTCATTAGAAGCTCTAGAACTCCCAAAAACCTCAAAATACTGGTTTGTCCATCACTGGGCTTCTTCGGGCTTGACACGCGGCGTAGAGGCGCCACGTGTCGGCGCAACAAGCACCACAATGCAGGCACTGCTTGGAGTAGCGCCATTCGGGCACTGCTTGGAGCATCACCATGCAGGAGCAGCTCCTACATGGCGCAGCAGCGCAGGCGCTTGTGTCGCTTCGGCATATAGCGCTGAATGCCACGTGGCATGCCGCGGGGCATCCATATGGAAAATATTGTCTATTTCTTTTTTCTTGTTTTCGATCCAATGAAAATTATGAAAATACATATCCGAGCATTTTTCGACGTTCCTGGCCCATTTTTGTCTTCTATTTTGCAAAATTTCAAGTGGTTATTGCCTAATTTGAAATTTTTTCATACATGACCCAATTTTGAAAAATAAAATATCGATTTTCTGGAATTTTATCATTTTGAGTCTAATGACAGACTTTGTTTTACCAAATTCGCATCGATTGCATCGAAAATTGCACATTTTCTAATGAACTTTAATTTAATAAATTATATATCAAAAACTTCATATGGGGAGAGATCATCTGCATGCATGGGCTTCCGTTGGCCATCGTCACTGATAACTGACCACAATTCGCTAGCAGGGAGTTCGTGAACTTTTGTGTCCAACTTGGCATAAACCTCCGCTTTGCTTCGGTTCATCATCCTCAAAGCAATGGACAGGTGGAAGCTGTTGGAAAACCCTATTACTGATTTGGGTAAGGATCACTATGTCCCTTTAGGAAAATTTGTTTTGACTCCTTGTATAGATCTAAAGGTCAATTAGAACTGATTCTAAGGGTTAGTATTTAGGTTTGAAAGCTTCCCTCAAGACCCTCAAGACCAGATATTTCAGTTTAGGAGACTAAGTCATTTTGTCAAGCTCAGGACGACGAATCGTCGAACTCCATTCGTCGATCTCTAAGCTCACATCGACGAATCGTCGAACTCCATTCGACGATCTCTGAGCTCAACTTCAACGAGTCGTCGAACTCCATTCGACGATCTTCAAGCTCAAATCGACATTTCTGTCTCTAGTTTGTTTTCCTATCTCTGAGCTCAGTTCGACGATAGTTGAGCTCAGATCGACGCTTTCTGCTTCAGTATTAGTCCAGTCTCTGAGATCAGTTCAACGATAGTTGAGCTCAGGTCGACATTTTTCTGGAGAGATCGACGTTTTTCAAGATTCAAATTCAGATAGTTATAGAATTATTCTCAACATTTATGTTAAGGATCTTGTAGACGTTTCAATTAATCTGGAGCAGTTTCAAGAGATTCTCAAAGGAATGTTTTATTGGACTTTCCTCCAAAAGACAAAATGCAGTTAAGGAAGTCATTTATGACAGACTAACGGCTATCTTGGACAGAAAAAATATTCTATTCAGATCTGAGGAATAAAAGATCAATGTTTTAATTCCTGCTGGAGATCATCAACAAAAACAACAACAATCACAACAACAACAGAAAGAGAAAGAGTTGTAGATATTCTCAGTCTTAGAATTCTTACAAGAACACACATCACAAAAGGAGATCAACATACTGAAATTTTCAGATCCCTTTTTTGATTCCAGTGTTCAAAGGCCATTATCATTCAAGACTCCAGACACCACACATTTCAGCTGCTGCTGGAATCATCTTTTGCTCGAGATCAAATCTTCTGAAGTCCTATCACCCTACTACAAAGCTTCACTTCCTGAACAACTATAGATCTCAGGGGGAGCTTTGACAACATCCACCATCTTCTCTCTGATTGTTGACAGAGAAGATCATTTCAACCCTCTCTCTCTCTGCTGTAAAGGGTATATCAAACTCCCTTCAAAAGTTTGTGCTGCTTTCTGAGACCTTGTCAAAACTCAGTGGTGGCAAGACACCTGATCAAAAAATCTGGTTTGGTTTTTGAGTACCTTATCAAAAGCTCATGGTGCCCAGTACACCTGATCAACTCATCCTGCAGTGGATTCCTACCTAGGGTGGTAGAAGAGTGGATGTACACAGATTTGTTGGGGAACCACTATAGCTCCTTATGTCATCTGGTTGCTTATTTTTTTTGTTTTCTGGCTGTGGTTTTTGATTGTTCTGTGATTGCTTTTTGATTAGATAGTTGTTGTGTTTGCTGTATTTCAATTGCTTCCCTGTTCACTTAGGAATACAACAAGAGTTGTAAAAAGTTTTTAGCAAGCACCATACTCTATTCACCCCCCCCCCCTCTAGAGTATATCAGATCTAACCTGCACTTTCATTTGCTATCAGAGCGAGGTTGGTTAAAATACCCACACCTTAGTGGTTGCACAGGCAACACCTGAACCCAAAGATCCCTCTAGTTAGATCTGCTTGTTTAAGTTTGTTACTAGATTTATTTCTTCACAAAACATGGCCCAAATCAAAGATTATGCTAGCACCAGACCTCCAGTGTGCAATCTATCTAAGTTTGCACTTTGGAAGTCAAGGATTAGATTGTACATGAACTCTATTGATGAAGACATTTCAATTCTGTTTTGATAGTGTGTCCAAGACCTCCAGAAAATACAAGTACAAGTACTGTTCCACCTCCTTCAGGAACAGATGTAGAAATTAAGAAATGGAAATTGGCTGATGCAAAGGTTATGAACATTCTAGCACAGACTATGTCTGATGAAATATTCCAAAAGGTAGCTGAATGCAACTCAGCAAAGGACATCTAGGACAAGTTTATCTGAGATAGTCTTAAGATCTGCTGATGAGAGAAAAGATAGAAGATCTCATCTCATAACCCAGTATGAGACCTTCAAGAAAGGAGAAGCTGAGTCAGTAGCATATATGTATAATAGACTCAGTCTCATAGTCAATGAGCTGAAAACATTAGACAAAGAGATCTCATTGACTAAGCTCAATGATAAAATCCTAATGTGCTTCCCAAGCACTTGGGACTCAAGGATCTATCCAATCAAGGATGCCAGAAGCCTAATGAGATCACAACTGAAGCTCTCTTGGGCAAGCTCAAGTCTTATGAGCTGCTCATCAAGAACAGAGAAGAAGAGCAGAAGGCTGTCTCACTAGCTATAAGAAAGGAAAAAATCAATAGCTTTCAAAGCCATTGAAGATCAGCCTGAAGACAAGGTCACAGGCAATGAAGAGTTGCTAAGATTACTGGCCAAAAGGTTTTACAAAATGGCCAGGAAGGATTTCAGGAAAAGATAACACAGAGAGCATGACAAGCCAAGGTATGACAAATCAAATAACAAAGAGATTATTTATTTTGGATGCAGGAAACCAGGCAACATTGTGCCTGACTGTCCAGAAAATAAAAACAAGTACAAGAAGGACAAAAAAGAAAGGAGAAAAGAAAAGGACTTCAAGAAGAGCAACAATGACAAACCCTCCTCCAGCAAGAACAAACATACAAGGAAGGGGTTTGTTGCTGTAACTTGGAGTGAGACAGAAGAAGTATCTGAAGCTTCATCCAGCTCAAGTGATGATGAAGATGATGCTGATGAAAAAGAATTCTACATGATGGCTATAAATGCCTCACAATAAAGTTCTGATTTAGAAGAGTCAGAGTCAGAATCAGAGACTCAATCTAAAGAGGACCAGGTAATAAGTTCTTTTGATTTTAATTCTGAAGACTTCAAGTGTGAGTTTAAAGCACTATGTTTGGATTTATTAAAATCTGAGAAGGAAATCATTTCTCTCAGAAATTAGTTATCTGAACACAGTTACTTTAAAATCAGAAAACCTCAAACTCTCTGAGGAGTTACAATATTGTAGGAGCAGATAGCCTCACCGAAAGGTGAGCCATCAGAGGCCAAAAAGTTTGAAGAATCCCTCAATGGAAGAAGTATCAAGCTAATGGACATCACAAGCACAGTGAACTCAAGATTCAATAGTACACTGGGTTTGGGTGCCTCATCTAGCCAACCTATATTATTAACAACCCCAAATCAAGTTTATCTTTGATAAAGGTAAGGGAGTTGTAGAGGTAACTAGGAAGAATTCCGACTTACCTAAGAAAAAAGAGTTCAACAGAAATCGTCGAATGGAGCTAGACGATCGTCGAATGAAGATCAACGATCTCAGGCTAAATCGTCGAACTCAGGTCGACGATCTCTAACCCTGAACTCTGCCACAGTCAATCTTCGAACGGAGCTCGACGATCTGACCAAGATCGTTGAACTCATCTCAGCGATGGTCGAGCAGAGATCAGAGTTTTGAAAAAATTTTCAAAGGTAAATCAAATTCAAACCTAGGGGTGCTTCATCCAAAGATTTAACCCTTATACTGAATGGATAATACCTCCAAGGAGATATCATCCTGAAGGCTATAAGAGTCAACCAGGATGTCTTTTATTTCTGAATTCAAGGTTATCAACCTAGGCCCAAGGTAAACTGGGTCAAAAACAAATAAATTATTTTATGTGCAGGAGAAGACCTATCCAACATCAAACCAGCAATGGTATCTGGATAGTGGATGCTCAAAGCACATGACAGGAAATAAGGATAATTTCACATACGTTAAAGCTAAGCTTGGACCCAAAGTAATATTTCGTGATTCAAACTTTGGACTAACAAAAGGATATGATGCAGTCCAGATTGGCACAGTCACATTCATGAAAGTAGCCTATGTGGAAGGATTGAAGCACAATTTAATCAGCATCAGTCAACTATGTGATGAATGCTACCAAGTGACTTTCAACAAATGCTTATGCAAGATCAAATCAGAGGACAACACAACTGTGTTGACAGGTAAAAGGAAAGGTAACATCTATCTTGTAGATTTTCTTTCAACCAAGGTAGATATTTGCTTGTTTAACTCTATTTCTAGACCTAATGAACTATGACATAAGAGATTAGGACATATGAACCTTAGAACCATTGCAAGACTATCCAAGGACAACCTTGTTAGAGTACTACTTCTGGCCCCTACAAGAAGGAAGGATCTGTAGGGCTTGTCAATTAGGCAAGCAAACCAAAAATAGTTTCAAGTCACTTAATAAGAGTGATTCACCTAGGATTTTGTATCTGTTACACATGGATCTTTTTGGACCCATTACAATACAAAGCTTAGGAGGGAAATCTTATACTTTAGTGGTTATAGATGACTTCTCTAGATTCACATGGGTGTTCTTTCTGAGGAAGAAGTCTGATAACTTTAAGTGTTTGACAGAGTTTCTCAAATGCATACAGAGTGAGTTCAATACTCACATTGCCCTGATCAGAAGTGATCATGGGACAGAGTTTGATTCTCTTCTTATGCAAGAGTTCTGTCAAAGTGAAGGGATTAGGAACACTTTCTCAGCTCCTAGAACTCTTCAACAAAATTGGGTAGCTGAAAGGAAAAATAGAACCCTTATTGAATCTGCTACTATATTGCTGTCAGATGCTCACCTTCCTCTATCCTTTTGGGCAGAGGTAGTGAACACCTCCAACTATGTGTTGAATAGAAGTTTAATACATAAACTGAAGGGCAAGACTCCCTATGAATTACTCAAGGGAAGAAACCTAAAGTAGATTATTTCAAAATATTTGGTTGTATTTGCTACATTCATAATAATGACAAGAAATACTTAGCAAAATTTCAAGCGAAAGCTGATGAAGGAGTGTTTTTGGGATACTCCATGATCAGTAAAGCTTATAGGGTATATAATAAATCTACTCTCAAAATTGAAGAATCTGTTCATTATATCTTTTGATGAGTTCTAACATGTCTTTCAAGGAGAAGAATACTTCTACCATAGAACCTTTGCAGGTACACTCTCTTGCAGAAGACTTGGATAGGTTACAAATTATTCAAAAAGATGAAAGCAGTGAAGATGAAGAAGACATTCAACATCTTGAAGAGAAACTTCTTGAAGAGCCAGTTGTTGTACCACAAGAGAAAACAACAACACAGGTTGGTGAACAATCAACATCTCCTGTTGATTTAGTAACATCAAGAGACCATCCAATCTCCCAAGTGATTTGGAGACATCTCAACTGGTGTGCAAACCAGAAGTCAGGTCAACCAAAATCTGATGCACACTTGCTTTCTTTCTCAATTGAACCTCAATCCATTCAAGATGCAGAGCAAGATCCACACTGGATCATTACAATGCAAGAAGGGTTACATCAATTTGAAAGGAACAAAGTTTGGGGACCTAGTACCAAGGCCAAAGGATCACTCCATTGTTGGAACAAAGTGGGTGTTCAGAAATAAATTGGATGATCAAGGAGTCATTGTAAGGAACAAGGCAAGGCTAGTTTCTCAAGGGTAGTCTCAAGAAGAAGGGATAGACTATGACCAGACTTTTGCACCAGTTGCAAGATCAGAGGCCATAAGAATCTTCTTAGCATATGCAGCACATAAATGTTTCAAAGTATACCAGATGGATGTAAAGAGTACTTTTCTCAATGGAGATATCAAAGAAGAAGTCTATGTCAGACAACCCCCAGGTTTTATCTCTTCAACTCATCCTGATTATGTTTTCAATTACATAAAGCATTATATGGTCTAAAGCAAGCTCCTAGAGCATGGTATGAGACCCTAGCATGCTTTCTTCTAAAAATGGATTTATAAGGGGTAGAGTAGACCAAACTCTTTTCATTAGAACCCATAAGTCCCATACCCTACTAGTACAGATTTGTGTAGATGGTATTATTTTTGGTTCTACTGATTCAAAATTGTGCAGAAGGTTTTCCAACCTAATGCATTCTAAATTTGAAATGAGTAGAATGGGTGAGCTATCATTCTTTCTAGGATTACAAGTCAAACAACATGTTGAAGGCATCTTTATTTCTCAAACCAATTATGCAAATGAATTGGTTAAGAAATTTGGCATGTCTGAAGCATCTTGTATGAAAACACCTATTCCTACTAATGCTGTATTGGATGTTGATGAACATGGGAAACCTGTTGATCAAACAACATATAGAGTAATGATTGGCTCTTTACTATAAAACTTACAGCCAGTAGACCTGATATAATGTTTGCTACATGCATATGTGCTAGATTCCAAGTAAACCCTACAGAGTCACAACTAACATCAGTTAAAAGGATTCTCAGGTATGTTAAAAGTTGTCCAAATCTAGGTCTCTGGTATCCAAAAGATTCAGCATTTGACTTGACTGGATTTTCAGATGCTGATTATGCTGGATGCAGAATTGACAGGAAAATCACCAGTGGAACTTGTTAGTTTCATGGTGACAGACTTGTCTCTTGGTTTTGTAAGAAACAACAACTTCTGTGTCAACTTTCAACTGTTGAAGCTGAATATATGGCTGCAGACAGTTGTTGTTCAAAAATATTGTTGGATTCAAAACCAACTCTTAGACTATGACTACAACTTAGAGAAGTCAAAAATCTTTTGTGATATATGTAGATGATATTATATTTGGTTCTACTGATTCAAATTTGTGCAGAAGGTTTTCCAACCTAATGCATTCTAATTTGAAATGAGTAGCATGGGTGAGCTATCCTTCTTTATAGGATTGCAAATCAAACAACATGCTGAAGGCATATTTATTTCTCAAACCAAGTATGCAAAAGAATTGGTTAAGAAATTTGGTATGTTTGAAGCATCATGTATGAAAACACCAATGTCTACTAATGCTGTATTAGATGCTGATGAACATGGGAAAAACCTATTTATCAGACAACATATAGAGCAATAATTGGCTCTTTATTGTACCTTACAGCTAGTAGACCTGACATAATATTTGCTACACGCATATATGCTAGATTCCAAGTGAGCCCTAGAGAGTCACACTTAACCTTAGTAAAAAGGATTCTTAGGTATGTAAAAAGTTGTCAAAATATAGGTCTCTGGTATCCAAAAGATTCAGCATTTGACTTAACTGGATTTTCAGATGCTGATTATGCTGGATGCAGAATAGATAGGAAAAGCACCAGTGGAACTTATCAGTTTCTTGGTGACAGGCTTGTCTCCTGGTTTTGCAAGAAACAAACATCTGTGTCCACTTCAACTGCTGAAGCTGAATATATGGCTGCAGGTAGTTATTGTTTCACAAATCTTGTGGATTCAAAATCAACTCCTAGACTATGGCTACAACTTAGAAAGTCTAAAATATTTTGTGATAATACCAGTGCTATCTCTATAGCACAAAATCCAGCCCTCCATAGTAGGACAAAACACATGGAAATTAGGCCTCACTTTCTAAGGGATAATGTTGAGAAAATAAAATTGAACTTCAGTATATCTCAACTGATTTTGCAAAGGGGAGATATTTTCACCAAACCCTTGGATGAAAAGAAACATACATTCTTCCTGAATAAGTTAGGAATGTTAGATGGAGGAAGTCTAAAATAAGATCCAAGATTTTAAAATATAAAAATGACCAAGACTAGGCAAATCAATATGTTTTTTTGTGTGTGCAAGAGTTTGTTTCCGGTCTCTGAACTGCGCTCGACGATTTTTCCCCAAGATCGTCGAACGGAGATCGATGATTTTAGAAATCGTCGACCAGAGTTCAGCGCTTCTCAGATAGTGCTAAACTATCTTTCTTCAGGGCAGCGATCGTCGAACGGAGCTCGACGAATTGAGGACCTTTCAGTTTCCTTTAGAAGCCCAGATCGTCGAACAGAGTTCAACGATCTTTCCTTTTCTGCGTCGAACCCTAAAATAAAACTCATTTTTCGGCCGTCGTTCTCCCTTTGCGCTTTACATACTCTCTGCAAATTTTCTCTTTCCCTCCAAACTCTTCTACACTTGGTCGTTTGTTTGTTCATTTTTGCAAGAATCAATGGCAGTTTCAGTCGCAATCTTGGCCGCAATGAAATTTGACAAAGTCTTTGATATCGACATGGATTCTTTCAATAACAGCGATCAAATCTTCAGGATATTCTGGAACTTTTCAAAGACCACAACTAGTTACCATAATGACCTCAAGGATAAAATTGGCTGCAGATGCGATAAAGGAATGGGTGTATACTGCCCACAATCTGGATCAGAACACAGTGGTTGGAACCATCTTAGGAACTCAGGTATCTCTAACACCTGCTGCGTTGATAGAGGTTTTTCAAATTAATTCTGGAGAAGATTCTGTTGAGCTTTCTAGAGAGGAATTTTCAAATATGCTTGAAAGGATGGGAGATTCAGAAGCAAACCCTAGTAAATTGCATAAGAAGAATCTGTCTGTTGAGTACAGATTTCTTGCTGATGTTGTTGGAAAACTGATGTTGGCAAAACACTCAGCTCATGATACCATATCTAGGTATCAGCTCTGTTTGATGGGTGCCCTTATGGACAAGAAGAAACAGAACTGGGGGGAAGTCTTTTTTGATTTAATCAAGAAGAAAATTAACAAGAACTTTGTTAATTTTTGAGAGGATTTTGGGGCTGTTTCTTCATAATAGATGCCCTGCACTGCTAGTTTCCAGTGGGATGCACATCAATGCCTCCAGAGGCTTACTGGTGCCCTATTTGGGAAATGGGACAGGCAGATTGTAAAGCCCAGCAGACCAGCTGCAATCTCTTCTTCAGGCACAAGGACTGCTTCAGTCTCTCCCCTCAGGTTTCTGCCCCTGCAGAAGACTTGCCTGCTTCATCTCCTCCTCCTCCACCTCTTATTTCATCTACAACAGTCACCATCACAATTTCATCCCCCATTTCCATCCCATCTCCAACTTCAATCCCTTCTCCAACTCCACCATACTCTGAAGAAATCTTCCATCCGCTACATCATTACCCACACTAGATATTGATTCATCATCTTATATTCCATCTTTCACTCTTATAGATGATTCCTATATGGATGATTCTCCTTCATCCACTCCTGAGCCGCCATCTTCATCCACTTCTTATCAACAACTCCTTCAGGATATCATTGCTCAACCATCCTTCACACCATCCATTTCCATTCCATTATCTTCCATCTCCACAATTCCAATATCTCAACCATCACTTCCACCATCCACAGGTTCTCCAACAACCTCTCCTGCAACTCCAACTTCCTTCCCTACCTCTACTCAAGTCCCTCTTAAGCAAGTAGACATTCCAGCTATTGCAGACAGGCTATATGAGCTGATAGCTCCAAGGATATCACTATTGCTGGAGAAATATTTGGCTCCACTTCTAAAAACAGTTTAGGAGCTGTCTGCTAGGCTATCATCTTTTCTTCACTCCTCAGACAATCCCTTCTTCTCGGTTCCTTGATCCAGTTCTCACTGAATCTAGGCAGGGGAGATGCCTTATGAAGCTGAGAGAATGCCTACTGTAGTAACTTCAGTCCAAGCTCCAGTAGCTCCAGTTGTAGTCATTACAGTGGACATCAGGTCACTGTTGTCAGTTTTTGATTTCTGTATACTTCAACTGTCTTCCAGTCCAGCAAACTGAAGATCTTACTAAGGCCATTGTGCTTATTTCCAGCTATGACCCCAGCTTAATAAGTTCTTATATCAACTCCTTCAATGTTCTTGACAGTGCTCCTTCTGTTTCTATTGCTCCTACTGCTGCTGCTCCTACTGCTGCTGTTGTTGTTTCTGTATCTGAGGATGTGCATATGACAGAGATATTTGATTTTGAGCCTGCTGTTTTTATCTCTGAATCTGTTGATTCAGTTACCTCTGAGCTTGTTGTTTCTGTTTCTGAAGTTGTTTTTCCAGTTTCATCTATTACTACTGCATCTATTACTGCTGTTGTTGCTCCTGTTTCTGAAATTTCTGTTTCTGAACCTGCTGTCATAGCTCCTTCTGCTAGTGCTACTTCTACTCAAATTCCTGCTACTGATGTTCTTCCTGTTGCTATTTCTACTATCTCTTCTGCTCAGTCTCAACAACAGAAAGAATATCTCAAAATGATTGATGCAGTGTATGATAATCCACAAAGCTCGGACAGTGATCAGTTTAGAACTGACTCTGATGATTCCTCTGCAACCATTGCAAGGAAAAGGAAAGCCAGAATCAAGGCCATGAAGAAAGTTCCCCCAGAGAAAGTGAAAGATACAAATGATATTCCATATTATATACTGCATGATTGCCCTATTACAGAACCATGGATGCAGTACTCCAGGAATCAACTGAAAGCCATGAAGAAGAAAAGAAAATATGACAAAGGATCATCCCATTTCAATCCTCCTCCTCCTCCTCCTTCACCTGATGCAGGTGCAGGTGGTAGTTCTGCCTTCCCATCTACTACTAGAAGCCAAAACTTCATATCAACCTCAAGGAAGATCCCAGTACAGAGGAAATCAGTCTAGAGGTTACCAGTCCAGAAGAGGACAGTACAGAGGAAATCAAAGAGGACTCAGAGTGTATTCCACGGCAACATCCTTATCAAAGGGAAGGACAAGGTCCCTCTAACACTACTTCTGGTCCTTCCCTTATAAGCTTAAAGATCTAGTCTCTTCCAGAGCTCCTCCTGATAATTCTTCAAACAGATATGAGCCTCCTGTTCCATTTGAAGACCCAGAAAATAATCCCACCTCATAGACAGCAAGAATGAAGAATTGGCTGGACTAGACCAAATCAGAAGGCTAGAGAACAAGGAAAAGATTTATCCAGTATCACTACTCTATCATATCAAAGAAAGAAAGAACTTGAGAGATACTCCTCCATCAAATTCTTTGATTCAGAAAGTTATATGAAGCTGCATCCAGAAGCTGTAGTCCCCAGGCCAAACATCAAACTTCTCTAGGTGCGGCTGATGACAGAAGATCTAAGAAAGAAACTCTCAACCCCAACAGAGAAATAGTTCTCATAAAGAGCAAGGAAAAGGAATGATTCTGTAAGATGACAGTAAATTTTGTTTTCTGAACTATTTGTGATATTGTCCTGTGTTTCTGCAATGTTTTGTTTGTTCACATTTCTGTTTTGTATGTTTTTATTTTTTCCAATGTCTGTAAATAGTAATCCTAACCCAATAGGGGGAGATTATTGGAACACCCTATTACTGATTGGGTAAGGTCATTATGTCCCTTTAGGAAATTTGTTTTAAGACTCCTTGTATAGATCTAAAGGTCAATTAGAACTGATCTAAGGGTAGTATTTAGGTTTGAAAGTTGCCCTCAAGACCCTCAAGACCAGATATTTCAGTTCAGAGACTAAGTCATTTCGTCAAGCTCAGGACGACGAATCGTCGAACTCCATTTGACGATCTCTGAGCTCAACTCGACGAATCATCGAACTCCATTCGACGATCTCTGAGCTCAACTTCAACG